>JAOWBR010101353.1:0-14431 GCA_028571145.1 Dionaea muscipula
CCCACGTCTTTTATATGTCAAACAAACAATGGATTATTTAGGAGAGTTGGATATTAAATCCAATCCACTATCCCATTATTTATTATCCTTCTTTTTATCCCTCATTATTAATTATCCCATATTTTTCTACAGGAAAATCAAACACAACTTTAGATTATAAATGTTTTTTTCTCTCCTAATTTACAGGTACATGGGAGTGTCTTTGCTGCACATCGTGTCCTATGGTATCGTTGTTTTGATAGTTAGAGTGAAGCAATCTTGGTTGTCGAGATCATTTCCAGAAACTTACCGACGTTTTAGGTGACAAATTAATTTTACGTTAATCTCGCCCCGAAAGTCTATCCATATTGGGGGGATAACGTGCTAGGGAGATGTAATTCTTTTTGCTGTGCATTCAATTTAAAATGCATGTCAACTGCCTGCATTATATCATACGTAACATAGCATTGAAATTAATAAATCATGCTCAAGACAAAAATGAATATTCTGATTCTTCAATATGTGGTCGCATTGCGTGGTCCATGTCCATGATAAAGCTACGAAGTAGTGGGAGCGAGCTAACCAGTGCTTCAATAGCTGAGCTGGCTCTGATAAAGCCAAAATAACCAAATTTTATGTATTCAAATTCAAAAAAGATCTTCTTGGCATGAAGACAAAGTTATTAGATGTTGGTATCAAATATTCCACATGATCATCACCTTGCACCTACAACGGTAACCATTTTTATTCTCTTTTTTCTCTCTTGTTCTAAATGGTGAATAATATAGACCTATTTTTTTTTATTCTGTCGTCTCGGACATCGGTGAATAATAGCTCTTGCTCTGATGGGACTGTTGATTGTTCTCTCCACCAGTGTTTGAGGATCTAGTCCTGGTTGTCTTTCAGACTCCGTGAGCGTGTCAAAGGAGATTAAACTTCAATATTGACTATATGATCGATTTCGGATTGATGTTAAAAAACTGTATTTAGTTTATTTTTTAGTAGAGTTTTCGTTTTCTAATTTGTAAATCTGAATCGTAAGTTTGAGAGAATGTTAGATAGATATGATTATCTTGAATCTATTTTATCACTCACGTGATTACTTGGGGCTGTCGAGGTTGTAGATGATTTCTTTGATACTTTCCCTTTGGCTTGAGCCTGTTTAAGCTTATTGTGACGGAGAACTGTAAATTTATGCTGTTTTTTTTTATATATTTATCATTATCCTAAAAAATTTATTAAAAATAGAATAATCTTTACTCGTATATTTTGATACACTTCTGATTAATAATTAATAATTAAACCTTAATTTCTTATTCTCTTTAGATTCTTTCGCAAATACAACCCGAAATTTTATATATTGATTTTGATAATCTATATGATTTAAACCCCTAACTAAAAAGAAAATTATGAATTAAGCCTCTTTTACCAGTGAACCAATCACGTGGTTGGCAAGTCTTTATTTGCCATTGACATCTTGACTTTGAAAATTCTCTGGAAGGCGTAACCTGATTTCTAGTGGGTTGGTCCGCGGGAGGTGGTCCGTTGGCCATGTGTGGGTAGGTGCAGCATACCCATCTTAATTTCTTACTTCATTAAATAATTTTTAAAAAAATAAATTAATGATAAAAATTATATGATATTATGATTAATTTTTTTAAAATCGAACATTTTGAATTATTTTATTTTATTTTTATTATTTTTATTGATTTTTTTAAAGAGTTGATAACTTAAATTTTTAACTAATTGAAGAGGATGAAATATTCATCGTATCGAAACAAATTCTAGTAATCACTCCCTTTCCATTGCGGACATCATAGTAATACGGACTTTTTTGGACCATTGGATCTCCAAATTAAAGACTAGGATTCAATCTCAGATCAACAGTGCATTGTCTCACTATTCATCCACTACCAACAGTGTTTTACTATTCATCTACTACCAATCAATCTCAGTCTTTGATATCCTAAATCCAATAACCCAAAAAGTCCATTATAATTTCACTATTAAGGGTATTTTTAATGGAAGATTTGTCTTCTAATAATTATATATATATTTATTTGAAGATAAATATAGTAAAAATAAATACGAAGAAATCGATTTTTTTTTTTTCGTAAAAATGAGCTGCTTTTTTTTCTGATCACAAAAATGCTTATCTCAACTAAAATGAAGGTTAGGTGTGTCGTGTTTCATGAGCCGGCCGGATCCACACCTCATCATTATTTTTTAATTGAAATAATAATTAAAAATAAAAAAAAATAAAACCGGGAGAACAAAAAAGGGAAAAGAGAGAATTTCTTACCAATAAATAGCGACGTGAATCACATCAACATTCAACAAGCAGTTTGCTTTTGGCGCTGAATCTGTAGACTCTCTGCTCCACTCACCACCAACCCCGCCTCTCTTTCTCATCGAAGGTAAATAGTAATATCTCCAATTCTACTCACCCTCCATCGATTTTTTGGTGTGTTTTTCATCATCAATATTGCCGATTGGATTTCTGCATATCTCCTCCTTCATTTCTGCTTTTCACCTCTTTCGATTTCCATAACCAAAGGCTATGGCGATTATGCGAAATGTTAAGAACTCTATGGATTCTCTTTTTATTATTCTTTTGCGAAGATCTTGAATTTCTGATGCTGAATGCATATGATCTGAGCTTGAACTCTTTGTTTTGGTGGTGAAATGATGATGATTACGTTGATCTGGTGGTGGTGACTAGGTTTACCAAAAAGAGAATGGCGCGGAAGAAGATCAGAGAGTATGACTCGAAGAGGTTGTTGAAGGAGCATTATAAGAGAATCTCTGGCACGGAATTAGTCCTCCGATCCGCTCAGGTGACCACCTTGATTTTAGTCATGTTACACACACATACATATGTGTGTATGATTTATCGCAACAAAAATATCGAAGAAATGTTAGGATTGAGGGAGACTGATTTTTACGAGCTAGCACAAATTTAGAAATCGCAATTCACTTCTATTGATTTCTTCTGTAATGAACTGTACGTGCACATGGTTATTCTACAAGGAAAGTGCAATTCGTATATGAAACACGTATTTGGCATGTTGACATAGAAAAAGTGTCGTAACACGTAATAGCTAGGAGATCGTCCTGATGTGGTTATACTACTATGAAAAACGTGGCGACGGCCACTTTTGAATTGACCTTTGTCATATAAAAGTCGGCATCCATGGCTAGAAAGGTCAAAGCTGATTGGCGATGACCAATCGGCCTCGGGGGTTTTGGTTTTGCACACTAAGAAAAACATAAGAGGTTTTGTTTTCTATGAAAAATATAGAAAAAGTGGCATGTTGACATAGCTAGGATCATAAGAGGTTTGCTAATTGCAGTACTTTTGAATTGACCCTTGTCATATAAAGTTGGGATCCATGGCTAGAAAGGTCGAAGCTGATTGGTGGCGGCTGCTGGATCGGCCTCGGTCGTTTTGGTATTGCACACTAAGAAAATAAGAAATTGTTTTTTTGGTTATCTTGTCCGTGGAAAGCCATACAGTTTTACTATTTGAACTACTTTCTAAATTACTTTTTCGACTATTTTTTTTAATTAGAAAAAATAGGTGAGGTAGGACCCTCACCTTTAGAAAAGGTGATAAAGAAAAAAGAGATTCACCCATAGATCCACTTTTTCTAATTCGAAAAAGTAGTCTAAAAAGTAGTTTAGAATGTAAACTAACAAAATTCGAAAGCCATGCTCTGTGTCCCTCAGGATGTGTCAAAATTCGAAAGCCATGCTCTGTGTCCCTCAGGGAAATTGCTTCCTGCTCTATGTACTTGCTTTTTGTATACTTTTTTTTCCCTGTAAGTATATATATATATATATATATGAAAAGGAAAGTACAAGTGTACAAGTCAGAGAAGGTCTAAACTGTTCCCAAGTAGAGGACAATCTTAGGTCTCCCTCAAAGGCAACTAAAAGACAAAACAATCCTGCTGCAACAAAATACAGGCTAAGTGACAATACTAACCAAAATGAAGGACACACATCTGCAGGAAGCTGACACTCTCCAACTCTCCCTTTTTCTTTTTTTTTTCATACTTTTCCATTAATCTATCAAGGGGTCGATGTCATGTCACAAAGTTGCTATTAGAATCCGGAGCTTTGTGCTGTTGCAAACAGATCTCCCTGTTTCGTCAAATCTTATTGTTTCCATGTTGAATCAAATGCAACAAAGCAATAAAATGCATCTTCTACATTGTGTTGTTCGTCTGTTTCCTGAATCATGGTGACTTGAATCACTCGGAAGGTTTTTAGGATAGTGATCAGTTCTAATCAATAGTGGAATTGATGTTTGATTTTAGACCAACTATGGCTTAATTCTTGTTCATTGCCTGTAATCAGATCACAGAGAAAACTGACTTGAATGAGCTAGTTGCCAAGGAGCCGTGGCTTTCCTCCGAAAAGCTTGTGGTGAAACCTGATATGTTGTTTGGGAAGCGTGGAAAGAGTGGTTTAGTTGCCTTGAAGCTAGACTTTGCTCAAGTTGTTGCTTTTGTTAAAGAGCGTCTCGGCAAGGAGGTCAATATTCTTGTTTTTGTATCAAGATCAGTGTTTTTTTAGTGAGGATCATACCATCATATGCTCATTTCGAGATTTCTGTTTTGTTTGACGTGTAAGGAGTTCCCGACTTTTTTTGTCTATACAGGTTGAGATTAGTGGATGCAAAGGACCCATAACAACATTCATTGTCGAGCCATTCGTCCCACACAAAGATGAGTTCTACCTAAATATTGTTTCAGAGAGGCTTGGATCCAGCATAAGCTTCTCAGAATGCGGAGGGATTGAAATTGAAGAGAACTGGGATAAGGTGTTGGAGACTTTGTATTTTTCCTCTGCTTGCCATACTTCCCAACGTCTATCCCCTTCTTGATTACTTTTAAGCAACAAGCGGTGAAAGTGTCTCCTACTTTGTTCAGGTCAAGACCATATTTCTGCCCACTGGACAAGCTTTGACATCAGAAGTTTGTGCTCCACTCGTTGCCACTTTACCTTTGGAGGTGATTCTCTTTTTCCTGAAAAAATCTCGTACAACTGCAAGATAGAGCACATTACATTCTCCTTCTGGTATTAAGCCAAGCTTCCATGAGAAAGTGCATGAAAGGTGTCGACCATTTCTTGATAAAAATGAAACAAATTCTACTTATAATTCATTTATTTTTTTAATTTCACCTACTTATTGTTGGTTTTAGTTTCTTTTGTTAGACCAACTTACCGATCCAGTGAAATGAAGTTCTTGCCATTTTTGTTTTATTTTCTTTTGGGATGTACGGACTAGGGAATCTAGCTGCTGAAATAATTCCTTTTGCATGTAGGTCAGAGGTGTAATCAAGGAGTTTATCACATCAATATTTGCCCTATTTTCAGGTAATATTGTGGATCTCAGCTGAATTGTTCTAATGTAGCATATCATTCAGCAATTGGGGCAGCTTAACTTCTTGAACATTAATAACACCACCTTAGCTTTCCGTTGCCAGATCTGGACTTCACCTTCCTAGAGATGAATCCTTTCACATTGGTCGACGGAAAGCCTTATCCTTTAGATATGAGGGGTGAACTGGATGATACAGCAGCCTTCAAGAACTTCAAGAAGTATGCTTCACAATTTTCTTTCTATGGCCCTATTAGTCAAGTATATTCTACCTGCAGTCTATTTTAACCATGATAAGTCATCTCAAGCATGACCACACGACTAGTTAGGACTGCAATAGAGTAGACAGTATTTCATATATTGCCTGCTTTCCTGGCAGATGGGGTAACGTGGAATTCCCCTTGCCTTTTGGAAGAGTAATGAGCCCTACAGAGACTTTCATTCATGGTCTAGATGAAAAGGTAAACAGCAAATTTTGCACCTCAAATAACAGATTCTTCATACTGGGATGATATTGAGCTTTCCAAGTCATTACTTATTGTGCAGACCAGTGCATCCTTGAAGTTCACAGTTCTGAACCCCAAGGGACGGATTTGGACTATGGTGGCTGGAGGAGGAGCAAGTGTCATCTATGCAGATACGGTCAGACTTTGTCTTGCACATTGTGTTTTGAGTATATGTGTAGTGATCTTGTCTGTTTTAACTCCATTGCCATCAATCCAGGTGGGGGATCTTGGTTTTGCTGCAGAATTGGGCAACTATGCAGAATATAGTGGTGCACCAAATGAAGAGGAAGTATTGCAATATGCCAGGGTGGTGATTGATGTGAGTGGTTTCCTCTCCCTTTCTTACTGAGCTTAAGTTACAATGTTTTTTCAGTCTTGCGTGTTAACTATATTTCATGAGCCTTAAGTTACAATGTTTTGTCGGTCTTGCGTGTTAACTATATTTCATGAGTCTTCTGCCACAAGGTTAACCTTTTGGTAGAGTTGTCTCCTTAATATAATATATGAGCAGACGTGATTAAATGTCATGAGTTTGAATCCTATGAACGCATCCCTTATTTATTTAGCACTTGGTATGAGGAAGAATAGTGCATAGTTCATGTTTCAAGTCTAAATGACATTCACGTGAGGGGACTTGTTAAATATATTTCATGGGTTTTCTACTATAAGGTTGACCTTTTGATAGAGTTAATTTTCCTTAACATTGTGCAACGGATACTAGGCATATGTCATAATCTTGTATTCCATATCTTCTTTAGTGTGCAACTGCAGACCCCGATGGCCTCCCAAGAGCTCTTGTAATTGGAGGAGGAATAGCGAACTTCACTGATGTCGCTGCTACATTTAATGGAATTATCCGAGCCCTTAAAGAGAAGGTGAGTATGAGTTGATAACTTGGTTTGCCTTGTGCCTGAGAATGTTGCTTTATACGGTAGTGTGTTGGAACAGGAATCAAAACTTAAAGCTGCAAGAATGCATATATATGTGAGAAGAGGAGGTCCCAATTACCAGAAGGGTTTAGCCAAAATGCGTGCACTAGGGGAGGAGATTGGAATTCCTATCGAGGTACATTAATTTAATTTCTCCTCATGAGATGAAATTCTATGGAGCTCCACTAAATGTGTAAATGTGTTTGTATCAACAGAATGAACTAAATGTGTAACTATGTGCTTTTTTTTAAAAAAAAATTGCAGGTTTATGGGCCTGAGGCAACTATGACTGGCATATGCAAGCAGGCAATCGAGTGCGTCAGCGCAGCTGCTTAATTTCTCCATACTCTTTCAAGTATTGCTTTTAATCTAAGGTGCGAACCCCCCGAGAGCTTTCACTTTCGTGACCCCTTTTAAACTAAAGTTACTAAACACCCTGGTGCTGAATTGTAATTTGTCTCTGTATTCTGCTGAATTGTAATATGAGAATCTGTGTCTCCAAAGTTGCGTGATCTTTGAATAAAACTTTTGATGGTATTGCACTAATCCGACAAGGATGCTTCCATTTTACATTCAACATAATGATTCCAGCCGCAGAGTATTATGATACAATGGACCATCTCATTCCTTGGTTAACATCATTCTCCAGGTTTTTCCCCAGTGTGCTTCAATATCTAGTCAATAAAAATAGTTGCATCTCTATGATGTGAAACATTCTCTTTTTTGTTGTCTGCTTTTGCCAGTTGTATTCTATTTCTATTCCTTATGCTCTTTGCTGCTTTTGTTCTGCTGCTATTGTTGCTGCGTTCTACTGCTATTGTTGCTGCGTTCTACTGCTCTGTTCTGCTGTTGATATTTATGCTATTCAGCTGCTGCTGTTATGCTGTTCTGCAGCTGCTGCTGGTGGTGTTCTGCTTCTGCAGCTGCTGCTGCTGCTATATTGCTAGTGGGTTGCTGGTGGTGTTATGTCGGTGGTTGTGCTGTTGCTGCTGGTGCTGTGTTGTTGCTGTGTGGTGGCTGTACTTCTGCTGCTAATGCTAGGTAGATGGATATGCTTCTCTTCTGCTGTTATGGTGCTGTTGCGTTATGGTGTTGTTGCGTCATGTTGCTGCTGTTCTGCAACTGTTTCCATTTTTTTTTTTTTGAAAATTCTTGCTAGGTAGATTCATTTGCAGATAATTAAATCGGGTATTTTTTTGTAAGAAACATTAATTCATTTCATATTATTTATCTTTTGGATTATACATTTGAATCGTTTTAGTTTTTATAGTGAAATTTTTATTGGTCTATAATTGTTGTAATGAAAATATGTTTATTTATCAATATTAATATTTATTGATTTGATATTAATAATAAGAAGAAAAATATATTAATATATATATATCAAATGTAATGTAATAATATTTATATAATTTTATTATTAATAATTGCTGGATAAATAATATTTATTGATATTAATGATAATATTAATTTAATATTATTTAATAATATTATTAATATTAACGATAAAATAATCTTCTCGTTGATAGATTATTATATGATATTTTTATGTCATTTAATGTTTTTATGTTGTTAATATATTAATTTTTGTTGTTAAAATGTTTTATTCACGACAGTTTTTGTTCTCACGTTAAAATTTTATCACGGTACACTATTACTATTTGTCGTTATATATTTTTAACGAGAAGAGCTTTAACGACAACTCACGACAGAAACATTTTGCTATCGTTAAAAGTTATAGAGACATTTTTTAAAGTATTCACAATAGAATTTTTCTTTGTTAATACAAACTTTTTTCGTAGTGCAGGCCGCGGGCCTAAAGGGATATAGCCTTCGGGCTGTTGTTTACACTGGCCAATTGGTTCATACCCCCCAATCTGATCATTCCGGCCCGTTGGGTTGTACCCTCCATGTTGTTGGACAGTAGGTGGAGGTGGATCCACGCGTTGTTCGTGCGGAAAGTATGTGCCACGTGGATTATTCCCAGCGTGGGAAAGGCCAAACATGCTGGGTTCGCGTTCCCTAATAGTAAGTCCAGACCGGGCTGGGGTGTGCACAGGATTGGCCGAATTACTGGGTTGACCAATCTCGAACCCTCGTTGTTGAGGATGAGTGTTTGGGGGCTCAAAGCGAGGAGGGTTGGACCCTCCGGGCTGCACGGAGCTCGCCCCTCATGGAGGAGCGAACGTAGTGAGTCCTTCCGTGGTAGGCATGTTATGCCACAGAGGAAGTGAATTCCCCTGGGTGAGTATAGGATCATACAATATATTTGGATTATTTAGGCCGTAAGTTATAGGTTCAACAGATAAACGACGATTTTGACCCAAAATTTGCCTATTTGATCAGTGAATTGCCTAGACAGATTATCAAATTGAATTGCAAGCATGGAGGTCACATTTCTCATTATAATATCAGTTTGAGAGGTTACCTCTTCGCGCATGGTGCCCATCACATCCGTGAGGATGCCCCGCAGAGTCTCCAAGGTCACCGGTGCTGGTGGCGGTGGAAGCGGTGTGAGCGGTGCCGGAGGAGGAAGGATCTCTGGCCAGAGGACGCTATTTTCGCCCTGAGTTGCCGCTAGTTCCAGGGGTAGAGGATCTACGCCGACAGTGCTAGTGTTGCTGCCGCTGCCGGCAGTGGTGTTGTCATCTCGGATCACGAGACCAACATTGGTCTCCACGTTTCTGGGATTGGTTCGTCGGGTATCCACCATGTTGATGAGTCCCATCGGGTATGCCAAATTGTTGATGTTACCAAAGATTATTGGCTTGTTGTGCTCTTGCGATCGCCGAAAACGGGTTCTGGAGGAGGATTCCACTCTCTGTCGGATAACCGAAATGGGTTTGGTTGATGGTTAAACACTAACAAGCTCTAAACTACTGCTAATGACAAACTACAAGGTAAACGATACTGAAAAGGTAGAGTCTTTGACTGATGATAGTGATGATCTATTACAAAGCCTGAAAATTATACAAATACCCTCTAACAACGGTTACAGGACAGTTATACAAGAACCACGCACGTCCTAGAACCTGGGTGAACCTCCCCAGTCGTGGCCTAATTGCCACAAAAGCTAGCCCGTTCCACGCCCGTGTCCTAGAGTCGTGCCTCAACTGCTTAAAGAACCACCAAGTACGTGACCCTCATCCTAACTGGCCACATACACATCATGTAGCCAGGCCTGAAACCACGTCCAAACCGGCCACGCCCTGCCTAACCTTGGCCGAGGGCGTACCAACATGACCCAGTACACACGCTACGCATCACGGGCTCATCTGCTCAGAACGAGCCAGAAGACCAGGGCTCAGGCCGCGACAATGAACGAACTCAGCCCGAGATGCCACGCGTAAAGTCTTTCACGCTCCAGCCTGAGCATCCTCAATCGCCCCAGTGTCAACAACCATTTCACTTGATGAGTTAGAATGTTAAAAGAATAAGTGTTTAGTTGCACATAATGAGGACACTTGGTTGTGGCATAAATGGCTAGGACATATTTCCATGCATACATTGGTGAAGATTTCCAGAAAGGATATCATTCGAGGATTACCCAAGCTTGATTTCAACAAAGAAAAAATCTGTGATTCTTGTCAAAAGGGTAAGCAGACCTGATCTAGCTTTGCATCAAATGAAGATATTACATCAACCACACCATTTCATTTGTTGCATATAGACTTATTTGGTCCAATTCAATGTTTGAGCTTGAGTGGCAAGAGATATGCATTATTCATTGTTGATGATTTTTCGAGATTCACCTGGTTTTTCTTCTTGAAGCACAAAAGTGAAACATTTGATGAGTTTAAGAAATTCTACATGTTGATCCACAGTGAAAGAGATGAAAGAATCCGAAGCATCAGAACTGATCATGGAACGGAGTTCCAAAACAGAGACATGGAAATATTTTGTGACAAACATGACATCAGTCACAAATATTCAGCACTAAGAACACTACAGTAGAACGGTATTGTAGAACGAAGAAATAGAACACTTGAAGAGATGGCTCTCACAATGTTGTGTGATAGCAACTGTTCTAAAATATTTTGGGTTGAAGCAGGGAACACTGCGACCTATGTTATCAACAGAGTACTTTTACAACCAGGTTTGAACAAAACCCCACATGAACTGTTGAAAGGTAAAAAATCTTGTGTATCATATTTTCATGCCTTTGGATGCAAATGTTATATCTTAAATAATGGCAAACGACATCTTGGTAAGTTTGATGCCAAGACTGATCAAGGTATCTTTCTTGGATATTGTAACACCCGAAACCGGGTGCCACCGGCGATAACCCGTTGGGTAAACCACGAGTCATTGAAGCCGATGGTAAAGACAAAACAACAATACAAAATAAACCATCATGCTAAATGATATGAAATTATCAATAACTGAAAATACATCATGTCTGACAAGTCCCACGACGGGGATCTAAACCCAACAAAAAGACCATCTGGTCCAAAAACATATCAGAGTGTATCTAAAACATGTCATGCAGTGGAAAGGAAAACATATAAAATCCTAAGAGGCATCCACCGCTTCCCGCCGCATCCATCTATATGTTAGGAGTCACCTGCCAAAACAAGTAGGGGTAAAATACGTCAACTAGCGATAGTTGGTGAGATAAAATACGGCATAAAGACAAATGAATAAAACATGCAATTCATGCGTATTCAAATCATGCATCATTTGAATCCATAACATTTCTAAACCAAATCCGCGGACCATGGCAATAATGGATATAACAATGGCCATATGAATAGTCTCACACCAACCCAGGATACCCCAGCAACTCCTACATAACGTACATCCTGGTATGGCATCACCGCGAACATATAACATCATGAGGTTCCACCCTAATTCCCTCGTCGCGAACAGAAGAACTTCAGAGTGTTCTGACCTCCGAAGGTGGCCTTGGATTCCACCCAGGGAATAAACCCAAGGACTTGAAATCCAAATCCATATCCTATGTCCAAAGTAGGGCATACAAGCCACCACGATAAAATGTCATAATCAATTCTTCCATATAAATGGTTTCCAATCATAAACCATGCATTACGGTACGAATCTACCGTATTTAAAAATATGAAAAACGATGAGGAAACTTGACATTCAATTACCATTAGTCCATAAGTCAACTCACCTGAGCCAAACCACTGTCAATCAATGCCCAAGAAACCTCTATCCAAGCTCGAGGCGGTCACGCGGGTCAACAATGGTCCCTAGGACACAATCATGATCAAAGTTTCAAAATCCGCTAAACGATAAAAAATACTAAGTCAACATTCTATGAAGCTAAAGTCATAATAAACATGCCTAGGATAACCTTTATCACGTGTCTACGGTCGTTCCCGACCTCTCCCTAAACAATCCCAAAAGCCGGAACCAAGCCAAACAAAAATCAGCCTATGCATAGGTACAGGGATCGGATATCCGGTTGTCCTATGATCAAATATCCGCAATTTGGTGCAAATGGAGGCAGAAACTGCCTGACGGATCCAGATATCCGGTGGGCCTTACTGGATATCCGGCCCTATGACCTGTAGAAATTCTACAGATATTCCCAACCATGATCCACAACTCAAACATCAACAAAAAATGATCAAAACACCTCACACAAGTCACAAAACATGCTACAAACCATATTAAACCTTTCAAAGCCTTCAATTGCTTGCCAAACACAATCTCATCATCTCAAAAATCACTTTCAAGCATGGATCCATGGAAAAATAAGAAAAACAAGCCAAGTGATTACCTCAAACCACAAGATCAACAATCTAAAATCCTTCCCCAAGCTGGCCAATGGGAATCTACACCTAGATCAAGCAAAAGCTAGGCAAAATCCTCAAGGAAAATGATGAAATCTTCAAGTCTTCCTCAAATCTCCATGAATTCTCCCCTTCTCTTTCTTCTCTTCTTCCTCCTTGTATTCTCACGATCAAAACCCAAGGCATTTGGCTGAATTCAACGAAATGGATAAGTCCCTCACGTACTACACACACTCACACACTCAACACATTTATTAATCTCACTCTCACACTTAACCTCCACCAACCACTCACTTAACACACTAACAATCTTCTAATTATGATTAACACGAGGTAATCACATCCAGTTAATCACGAACTCATCATAAAAAATCAGGAAATCTCGAGACGATCACAACGAACCTAAATTCAAAATGTCAAAAACCGTCCCTTCACAAACCGACTAGTTGCAAAAAATTCGTAAAATCGGCATACTTCAATATGGTAGTTAATGGTTAAGTCTCATCGTATTGATCGTGCAGGTATCCTTAAATCGTCTGTACGAAATGCAATATAAAAAGTAGTCAAACAACCGTACAAAAACCGAGAACACTATTGATGAAATTACTATTCATCGAAAAACTGAAAACCTAAAAAATGAATCATAAATCATAAATAGACATAAATTAATATAAAAATGAATATAAAAACACGGGGTATAACATTCAACTCCCCATAAAAAGATCTCGTCCCCGAGATCGGAAAAACATAGTCAATTCCTTATGAGAAAAGGTGTGGGTATCTCTCCCTCATCTCCTCCTCACGCTCCCATGTGGCCTCCTCCACCATGTGGTTGCGCCAAAGCACCTTTATGAGCTGCACTGACTTGTTCCTCAAGAATTTCTCTCTAGAATCTAGGATCTCAACAGGCTGCTCCCCATATGTCAAATCCTCCCGAACCCTTAGTGGCTCAAAATCGATCACATGTATCGGACTGTGCACAGAATTCCTTAACATCGAGACATGAAACACATTGTGCACATCCGCAAGACTAGGAGGCAAAGCAAGTCTATAGGATACAGCTCCGATCCTATCCAGAATCTTGAAAAGTCTTATGAGTCTTGGGCTCAACTTCCCATTCTTCTCGAACCGGATCACTCCTTTCCAAGGAGAAACCCGCAAAAAAACCATGTCGCTTACCTGAAACTCTAAATCTCTCCGTCGTCGATCTGCATAGCTCCTCTATCTGCTCTGAGCTGTCAACTGTTAATCCTGGATCACAGAAATCCTCTGGCTGGCCTCCTCTACTCATTCTGGTCCGATCATCTGTCGCTCTCCCACCTCAAACCAACACACCGGTGATCTACATCTCCTACCATACAATACCTCATAAGGTGCAACTCCAGTACTCGAGTGAGTACTGTTGTTGTACGCAAACTCTACCAACGACAGCTGATCATCCCAGCTTCCCTTCCACTCGAGGGAACAAGCTCTGAGCATATCCTCTAATGTCTGAGTTGTCCTCTCAGACTGTCCATCCGTCTGAGGATGATATGCCGTGCTGAAACTAAGTCTGGTTCCAAAAGCTTTATGCAAAGCACCCCAAAATTTGGACACAAACCTAGGATCTCTATCTGAAACAATGACAACCGGTGCTCCATTAAGTCTAATGATCTCCGTAATGTACAGGCGAACCAACAGGTCCAAAGAGAATGTCATCCTGATGGCCAAGAAATGGGCAGACTCTGTGAGTCTGTCCACGATCACCCAAACACCATCATGTCTCCTCCTCGTCACAGGTAAACCGGAAACAAAATCCATCGTGACATGTTCCCATTTCCCCTCGGGAATGGGCAAGGGCTGAAGTCTACCAGCAGGCCTCTAGTGCTC
>JAOWBR010101464.1:0-14426 GCA_028571145.1 Dionaea muscipula
CCCAAGAACCAGTACGTCTCACCACGTACATGAATAACCTCACGGTAGCACCCGTAGTCTACCACATAATAATACTACGGTAGTACCTAAGTCTACCACAAACACCATCGATGGCACCCGCAGTCCATCACTGAAATAAAATACTAAGGTAAACCGAGTCTACCAAAAATGTCAGCTCGCGCGCGTACATGGGATATCCCGTCTGGGCATGGGTGTAAACCGGTATGGCAACCAGAATAGCCCCCCATGACAGACTCCGTCCAGGTCGTCGACAAGACCTAAGGACGTTGCGACACACGATAATCCGTATGGCCGAAGTCGACCCCTGAAGGAGACATATCCCTCGGGCTTAAATAAATCTCAACACCTCCACCTCACTACTACTCATATGATACCTCAAGTCCACTCACTAAGAAAGAACACGAAAGGCCCAAAAAGTCGTAACTACTAATCATGGATAGGCATCATGAATAAAAGATGAAATAGGCCAACTATAACAAAGCTCACAAGTAAAGCATACAAGTGGACATCAACGTATAAAATGACTAGGCAGAGCATGAACTGCATAAAGAGAGGTATCAAAGAAAGGCTATGAAGGAACGGCAATGCATAAATATGGAGGTGGAAGGTAAGGAAGGTTTGTGTACACCCCTCACCTGAAGTCCAGCTAATGCAAATCACAGCTATGATCGACTACCACACTCCGTAGACGGTCACGTCACCACCTACGAGTCAACCAACGGAGAAAAACTCACTAAACGAATCATGCATGTCAAACATGTAAAACAGAGTACTACGAAGTCAAACTACGCCTAAGCATGCCACGAACAAGGCAAAAGGAAACAATCTCAAACTCTATGGAGAAGTTCACCACGAACAGGGCAAACCGGTCGACCACTTTGGTATAAACCGGTCGACCGGTCGTGCTCCGCAGAGAGGACAGAGAGGCCCTCAGAAAGCCGGTCGACCGTTCCTCCTCTCATCCGGTTGATCAGATGCGTCTCCTGCAGAACCCAAAACCCGACAGAGAGGCACCAAAAACGTCGGTCGACCGTTTCCCATCCAACCGGTCGACCGGATTGGCCTGACGTAGAAATGCAATTTCTGCATTTCGCAGAATCGCCAAATCGACACCGAAACCAAAAACACAACTTTCAGGCCAACCAAATCACCAAAACTCATCTAAACATGAATAAACAAGTCACCAAAAACATCTCTAACATGCCGAATCAATCCATGATCAAAATAGGGCGAAAACGACAAAAACGACGAATCCCAAAAACGGTAAAACGGTGATGCATCAAATTGAATATATTCTAACCATCAAAATCGACATTAACCAGACCATCTAGCATCATCATCATCCTCATCACAAGTCCAATTTCATGCAAATCATCAAACCAACGCAAAAGAGGGAAAAGGGGGAAAATCGATTTACCAAATTAGAAGATGATGATCCGGTGAACGTCCCCCCCCCCCCTGTGATCCAAGCCAAGCCGTGCGCCTCCTTACTCCTGATACCGCAGCTGCGGCCGTTACCAATAGAGGGAGAGAAGATGGAGATGTGAGAGGGAGAAGAGAATCTGACGTGAGGGAGAAGAAGAATGAAGAGACAGAA
This sequence comes from Dionaea muscipula, assembly GCA_028571145.1. Classification (NCBI taxonomy): domain Eukaryota; kingdom Viridiplantae; phylum Streptophyta; class Magnoliopsida; order Caryophyllales; family Droseraceae; genus Dionaea; species Dionaea muscipula. Next base: position 1,619 of record JAOWBR010101464.1, read on the forward strand.
ATCGTGGGGGTTACAATTCAGGAATTAATTTCCCCAAATTAAATTCTAAAACCCAATAAGGGCAAAAGCGTAAAATCTCTCCTCATTTAATGAGATTAAAATCTCCAAAAGGATTAAAATGCACCCCGCGGGACTCGAACCTAAAATCCCCATGAAACACTCTCATCATCCGCTCCTACAAACCGGCCGAGATAAGTGGGAGACTTGAAATAAAACCAACCGAATTAAAATAAAAACGGTCGGGTTATCACATCCTTCCCCCCTTAAAGAAATCTCGTCCTCGAGATTCAAACCAAGAGCAAAAAAAAAACAAAAACTGGTTCGCCAAAGACCGGTTCCCATTTTCGGCCGACCGGATTATGCGTATGCTCCCTGGTTTTGCTTATCCGTCCAACCGGATTTGCAAAGCAAGGGATATCCGGCCAACCGGATTCCTGGGGCTGAGAAGAGTGATTTTTCCTGTCTTTTAGAGTTTGATCCGGATTGTTTTGGGGATCACTTTAGACATGTTTATGGACATCATTAGGGCCCGGTTTGGGTTGTTTTGAGTTCGTCGGCATGGTGATTTGATTAGTTTCCGTGGTTGGGTTTTGAGACTTTTGTGCATGATTTCGATTCAGGAGTTTGTGGTGATTCCATTAAGCGCCTCGTGCTTGGTTGAGTGGATTCATCGTTGAGGTTTGATCATTCATTGCTCAGGTGAGTTGATGTACGGACTTTGGTAGATGAATGGTCGGTATTTCTCTTTATTTTCCTATGCTTTATATACAGTTTGGTTTTGTTGGAAAATCATTTACATTAAGATGATGATTTACATTGGTTTATATTGGGGATTGTATACCTATTGTGTTTTGGACATGGGATATGATTTTGGATTTCAAGCCCTTGGATTTCTTCCCTATGTGGAAGCTAAGGCCACCTTCGGGTATTCACAACATTCCGAAGTTCTTCCGTTCGCGACAGGGGAACTAGGATGGAACCTCATGACGTTACATGTTCACGGTGATGCCATTACCGGGATGTACATTATGTCGGAGTTGCTGAGGTACCCTGGGTTGATGTGAACATTGGTATATGGTATTTTGTTTTATATACATCCATTATTGCCATGGTCCGTGGTTTGTTTTAGAGAACTTATGGATTCGAATGATGCATGATTTGAGTACGCATGAATTTCATGTTTTATTCATTTAGCTTATGTCGTATTTTATATCACCAGCTATCGATAGGTGACGGATTTTACCCCTGCTTGTTTGGCAGGTTTTGATCAGTGACTTGTAGACGGATGCGGTGGGGAGCGGTGACGCCTCATAGGATTTATATTATTTTTTTTTATTCTCCGCTGCATGTATTGATATATTTTGATACTCTGATTCGATGTTAGACATGATGGCCCTTTTTTTAGATTTATGTTTTCCCGTTATGGAACTGATGGACAGATTTTATGTATCTCATGTATGTTGGCTTTTCATGCATGATGGTTGTTTGTCTTTTCCTCGATATTGAACTATTTTAATATCTTGCATGATTTACCTTCGTCTTCATTGACTTGTGAGTCACCTCACGAGTTATCGCCAGTAACACCCGGTTTAGGGAGTTACATTTTCAAGAAATGCCTAACTTCATGTCCATGGCGTAACCAAAAGTGCAGTACAATGCTAAAGTAATGCTTCATATAATGTTCTCACCTCTAACATGGAATAAAAACATGAGATTACATTTAAAAAGCAGAGACTCATGATGAGCTAAATATTTTGTGAGGAAGAATTAAGAATTAGCACTCAAACAACAATTTGGAGAGGCTCAATCCTCACAAGGTTACTAAGACTAACTTTCTATGACTAAGGTGAAGTGTGCCACGCTCAACTTCATAGCCCGGACGTGGCCATAAGTGTATCTGGTGTTATCATAACTAAGAAGAAGAATAAATGCAAAAATATGGAATGCAAAATAATCATGAGAACATAGGACTAAGTAAGCTAAAAACTGTAAGAAAAAATAAAACAAATGCTAAAAACAAAGAACAAAACAGGGAACAAACAAGGGAAATCAAGGGAAGAAACAACACAGGGAGACTATGAACATGAAAAATAGCTAAAAACATACCATGGCGTCAACATTTAAATCATGGCGTCAGGTGCCAAAATGTGCCATGGCGTCAAGCCCCTCCCTCCAACTTAAAACGACGTCGTCCCGATGTTTTTTAATCAAAACGCAGTGCGGAGAGAATAGACCTAAATTTAATGTCGTGGTCCCAAAGTCCGTTGGGCTTCCAAAATCTTTTCCCGCTAAAATATCGGATGTCCCATCATTTCCCCTTATAAAATCGAAACAAGGCTTCTCATCTTCTCCATGCGAACTCAGAATATCTCGAAAACCCTAAGAATTTAAAGCAGAGTGATTTGAAGGCGATTTCAAAGGCGATTCAGGACAGCTTCGACTTCCTTCAGTGATTCCGGTCTGATTAAGGTAAAACCCTCTCTGATTTAAAATTCCTCTACTTTAATTTCCATCGTATAAATCTAAGAATAAAAACTGAGGGTTAGGGCATTAGAAAAATTGAATTTTTAATCCATCCTTACGTAGCAGAAATGGAGATTGCGCGTAACGCCACTCGAGTGAAAGGGATTGATGCGTCTGCGGTGATGATCCAAGAAGCAACATCAGTTCTGACCGCCGCAAACGTAGATGATTTTAATGATGCCTTCCCTCTGCCCTCGACATACTAGTACATACTTCCAGGGCCAAATAATACCGTGCTGGATGTTGATATGGACAGCACAGTTGCCATACATTTTGAATCACTGAGAGGGGGACTGAGAATACCCCTACATCCATTTATCCAAAGTATTCTGAACCTTCACAACCTATTGCCTGGGCAGTTGACCCCAAATACGTATACCCAGATCGTGGCTTATATCATCAGATGTGGGTAATTAGGGGTGGCGCCATCTTTATAATTGTGGTATTGGATGTTCGGGCTAGCATCAGTAAAAGATCAGAACACCCACCTTGATACAGGTTACTATGCCTTCTGCTTGAAGGTGAAGGGGAAGAAGGAAGTAAAATATGGCATAGTGAACCCGAGAAGTAATGTGCACCATTGGAAGGTGAAGTTTGTACTTGTATCTTCTCGATCATGGGGTGTGCACACGAGGCAGCAGGATATGCTCCTCGAGCCAAGTACTCAAATGAGATCATTCTGTACAGATGATAAGAGGGCGCTGAGGGATACATTCATTAGTGAAGGGAAGAGATCCTTGCCCTCCTGGGAGAAGTATGTTCTGCTGGAGAATCTTAAGCAATATGGAATTGCTACACACACTCATCCTCATAGGATCATATTATGTTTGATGTTGTTTGTACTTTTGTTGAATCTTGAATTATGAAATCTGATGATCCTTCAATACTTTACGGTGCAGGCATGTCAAAGATATTCAAGAGGGTCACAGGCCTGTATGGACTGACTGCAAAGAATTTAAATGCTGAAATTCTTGGATACGGTAGTGCATCCTCTGAGGCGGCGCCAACACAGAGCCAGGGCGCCGGCCCGTGCAAGCAGCGAGAGCAGAGGAGGTGGCGACATCGTCAGCTTAAGAGCAACCACCAATTAGGCCTACCTCTCCCAAGGCAAGGATCCTGAGAGGACGACCCCAAACACAACAAAGGGAAGTGTCGCCACCAGCCACAATGGATAGTGGGGGCGATGATAAGAGCACTAACTCTTCTGCTCTAGTGAAAAGGAAGAGAGCCCCTGCTCAGACACAGGAGTCGACTGGTGGCGTTGAGGAAATCATAGACTTTACAGTGGGGCGAGAGCACAAAGTGCCAACTGATGACACCACCAGCAAACCAGCAGAGGCAGTGGAAGAGAAAGGAGGTGAGCTTGAATTTCCTCCTCTTTCTGATGATGAACATTTGCAAAAATTCTTATTGGCCCTAGACAATATTGAAGTGATAGATGATGAGGTCATAGAGGAGGTGGTCAAAGACATGGCATCATCACCGAAGCAGAAGAAAAGGAAATTAACCAAGGCAGGAGAAGCTGCTGTGGCGATAGGACCTAAAGGGGAAGATAAGGGAAAAGAAGTGGCCAGAGAGCCTGAGGCTGACTTTCCTGTTGCCCTGAAACTTGTACCTGAGGTGGTGTCCCCTGAACCTGTAAAGAAAATACGAGGCAAAGAAAGAAGAATGGGAATGGGAATGGGAAATCAGAGCAGGGGAAGTTGCCGCCATCCCTCCAACTGCCGCCCTCCGTACTACTAATCGACCCCTTTGCACCCTCATCAACTATCCCCCAGCGTCCAGCAAGCTCAACACGAAGACGGCAGATAATGCCAAATCACAGTATATTGATGAGCACTAACGGGGAAAAGGAGGAGAAGCAAGCTCAAAGGGTGCTGTGGACTAGGGAGGCGATGACAACAAAGGATGTGGAGATTTCTGAGGGTCTCACTGATATCCAGCTTAGGCAGTGGATGACTCAAGCATCTGTTCAGGTATCGTCGCCTTAAAATTTCCTCATGTTGCCCTTCAAATTACCCTTTTTGTACTGACTCTTTGCAATGTAGGCACATACTTTACGAAACGAGTCCTTACGGCGCCAGGAAGAAACAGATAAAGTTATTGACGACTATATCGCTGAGCACCAGACTTTTAAGGAGGAGTGCAAGAAGGAAGTGGAGGATGCTGAGGCGAGAGCTATGGCGGCGGAAGCAAGGGAGAAGAAAGCCCGTGATGAAGCACAACTAGCCAAGAATCAGTTAGCCGCCAAAAACTTGGCATAACGATTGTGATTAACAGCAAGTATACTGCCTCGTTGGTAGTAATAAAAATATCGATCCCACAGAGAATTATCCGTAAAGATGTCTATCAAATCCACAACTCTTTAAAACAGTGAAATGATTAAATAAGGGTAATTTGGGAGAAAAGTAAAGGCTGGAAATGTAAATTGTAATAACTAAAGAGCGAATCCTCAAGTGCAATCCTCCTCGGCAAGTGCCACTCAACTACCACTCTAAGTACTATGGAACAGCAGTGAGGCAGGAACGATCCCAAAGATCGCTGAACGACTTCCGCGGAATAAACCTTGGAGGTGATTAGAACTAGTACCACGACTATGAAGGGATACGTTGCAACAGGTTTGAGGATTATAAATGTAAAAAAAGATAGTAAAGTGCGAGAAAATAAATTACAATTGTATTAATAAGGGTTGAACACAAAGGTTCTTGATCACAAAGATCAATGGTGATCAAAGGATCACTTATACACTATAATCCTACACTATCACTATGGTTTTAATGAATATGGATCGACTCCTCCTAAAACAATAGCTACCGCTCTGTTCACTCTTCTCTTCACAAGGTGTTTTAGCAAGTGCGAAGCCTTGAGTAATCATGCAGGAGATCGACCCATTGAATGGGTGCAGCTTTGATGGTATTTATAGGCCTCTGTGGAAGATCCGATCAGTTGAAGTTTATCCTTATCCATCAGAGATTTCCGCTTCCGTTCCAACAAGAAGACCCCTTGAAGGCTGACGTAAAAGTAGGAAGGAAACCAGGAACTGAATTGTAACTGCCTGGCCAAGTCAGAAAGGAGGCAGGGCGACAACAACTGTGGCTTCGGCCTCTATGGCGTCAGAGCAAAAGTAGGCCTCATCATGATCTCACAGGGACTAAGTGACGCCATGGCGTCAAACGCTTCTATCTTGAGAAGGACATCTCCAACTCCAGATCGGACACCATGGTTCATCTTCTAATCATCAGAGAGGACCTTGGATCATGCTCGGCATCATGTAAAAATCTTGGATAAAGATTTAAGGCCTATCGTCGCCACCACTATAAAGTTCAGTATCAGCGCCATTAGTGTTGTGGCGACAGTTCCTCCTCCAGGGAGATTGACAAATCATAAGCGTGATATGACCACATGGGATGCTTAAGTAGGACACATGAACATGCTTGGAATCCGGGATGGCAATGTAGCATCTTCAGAAAATAAGTTAGGACCGAGCAGCGTCGCGGCTTGGTGAGACCAGTCAGCTCCGTGGCGATGGTTCTTCCTTCAGAGAAACTCCTTTGTTGTACAGATGATGTGACCCCACAGAATGATATTGCATGGTAAATTAATGCCATGAGCAATAGGGGCGACAGTGATGAACCTCTAAATCCAAAGTTAAGGACGGTCGTCGCTATGGCTTCAGTAGAGCTTGTCAGCGCCATGGCGACGGTTGAGTGGATTGAGAGATTCTTAGCTTCTCTAGTTGTCATCTTTTGAGGGTCATCTTATAAGGTTATTTGAGATGGTTTGGAAGTGATGGCGTCGGGATCAACCTTTCAGAACAATAATGGCACCATGATCCTAACTTAGCTGATTTATAACCCTTTGCTCCAAAGATGGCGTCAACTAGCCTTCACTTCCTCAAATGATAAGAAACCTGAGAAAGGTAAGAAAAGAGGCATAGATCATGCCATAACAAGGTAAAACAAGGGACTTAGCACATGTAAAAGGCGAGGTAATGTAGACATTTCACGGCTACATCACTCTGTCAAAAGTTATGGCATGGGATTTGACGTCTTGCGGTCAAATGCATAATCTTACATTTTCGGAGCATCACTCTTTCGGCACGTGGTCACTCTTACATTTTTCAGAGTGGTTTTCGTGGCGGGCTCTTACATTTTCAGAGCCAATTTCTTTACAAGTTTCATTCTCCTCTTGTCCGCGGGTTGCGTGCCCTTTTACTTGATTCACAAAAATTTTTGGGAGAGTGTTTGATTTTTCCTCCTTTGGGAACACTTCAGGATTTACCCGTTATTTTTTCGGGATTCACCAATTATTTTTTTGGAATTCACCCGTTACTTCTTAGGGATCTCTCGTTAAGCACGATTGGCGCTATGTTTTTTGCTCGGCTTGAGCCTTTTGGCTTAGATTATCGTTAATCTGTCGAGCTTTACAGTTTCGAGTTAATTGAAGTTCCGCCCAGGTGATGGGTTCCTCATCACCAGGTCTTTGATGGGGTTGCATGTTCACGACCATGCACTCCTCTTGCTCGGCTTCGTCACCCTCTCTCGTAGGAGGGTTGTTCGGATGCTAGTTCTCGAATGGTTGGGAGTGTAGTGGATTGGCCACTCCTCTTCTTCTTGCGTCTATGCCTTAGAGATTTTGGGAAACGTAGCTTCTTATTGCGTTTCCCACAGACGATGCCAAATGTTATCACCACTCTTTGGAGATGATGACGTGGACGCGTTTCGAGTGCCACATGCCTGCCACCTGTGCCTCAAGCCCCTGTCTCTTGTGCCTCAAGCTCGTCACTTGTGCCTCAGGCCCGTCGCTTATGCCTCAATCCCGCCTCCGGTGCCTTATGCCCGTCATCGCTACCTTATGCCCACCACCGGTACACACAACAAACTCCATGTTAGAGGGACCCGAGGTTTTCACCCCGGGAATATCTCTCTGATGCTCAAGTCAGTCTTTGATCCAGATGATGGAAGCTGAAGAGCTAAGCAGGAGAGTTTTCCAGTTCAGACAGCGTACCTAAATGAATAAGCTAGGAGCTCTATTTATAGAGGTTGGGGGACGTCATTGTGAAATGACCGTACCGCCCTTGACTTTTGTTCAGGAACATTCTAAAATTCCCTTATATTTTACTTGGGCTTGGGCTTATTTGCCAATCGGGTTGGGCCCATGTGGGCCTGCAGTTCTAACTCGCCGATGGTGGACGCGGTTGTTCGCATGGCCTGGCCGTTGTCGGGTAAGATTTCCCACGAGGAGCCACTCCTTGCTTGCCACCATGCTTGGTTCCCCACAAGGTGCTCCTCGCCACCAGGTAAGGCCGCCCACATGGAGTTGTTGCTGGTCGCATGCCTCATTGCATGGAGCCGGCCGCACGCGAGGTCGAAGGCCACATGCTTAGAGCTGCGAGGAGATGGAGATGGCCGAGGGGATGCTCGCACTGGCTACGTTGGCCGTGCGCTGGCTTCACTGGCCACTGGCCGCGCACTTCTGCTCCGACCGTAGGCTGGCCGTGTTGGCTGCCCTGGCCGCGTTGGCTTAGCAGCACGCCGGTGCCCGCATGTCGATTGCCGCCTCTAGTAGTGCGTGTCGCTGACCTTCCGTCTCCCCGCTATCTCCTTTATGCTTATAATCATTCATGTTTCCACGTGTTCGAGGTCTCGTCTATCAACATGGACCTCGCATGTTGCGGGTAGCTGGCCTCATGCGGCTCGAGCGAGCTCGGCAGGGTCCACGTTACTCCATGTCATGCGCCCACGTGACAGTGGTTGAGTCCACGCTCACCCATGTGTCCCGATATCTGTCATCCACGTGGTGGTATTTTTTCGTGTGTAATAATAATAATAATAATAAATAATTATGGTATTTTTACCCTAATATCACAATTTTAAAAATCGCTGCTATTAACTTAAAAAATTATTGCCTTTTATTTTAAAAATCGTTGCCATTGAATTGAAACACACTGCTTTTGACTCTAAAAAGCGTTGCTTTTGACTCTAAAACCGTTGTTGTTGACTAACAACCACTGATATTGCCTCTAAAAATCTATTGCCATTTATAACGAAAACCATGACCATTGATTATTAAAACCGTTGCTAATGTGTACACAAAACCATTGTCATTAAAAACACTAATCGCTGCTATTTAATATTAAAAAGCATTGCTATTGATAATCAAAATCGTTGCTATTGCTTCACAAAAACTACTACTTTAGGATGTCTTTGTTTAGTTCTTCTATGAGGTTAAAACAGCTGCCTTTAGGGGGGATAAGCAACAATTTTTTACCGTTGCAATATCAATACAAAAATCGTTGTCTTAGGCCAATTGCAACGGCAACTGATGAAGCGGTTTCAAAACCTCCCCCAAAGGCCTATAGTAGCAGTATGACCGCCTATAACAGCAGTTCCAAAGCCCATTTTTATAGTAGTGGAATTAAAGAACTAAGATCTCCAGTTCTTCTACAAAGGGGAGGATTCTTAATTGGGCTGGTAAACATAATCAGAGGTAAATCATCATCATCATTATTTTCACGATTACTTTTCACTAAGTAGGGTCTGTCGCACGTATCCAAATAACACATGTACATAAGATTGGCCACAACGCACCGCTCATCTCCAGTCTCAAATAAGAGATGATACACCAGCTTGTCATAAAACACAATGTGAAAAGCAATAATCAATCTCAAATTTTTACCGTTTCAAGTTGTTGAGACGGATGATTTGCAACAAGAAGTACCCAAAAGCTATTTTACCCACCTTTCTCTGTCATTACTGCCATATATATATATATATATCGGGCAAGTTAAAGGGATAAATTTGGTGACAAATCTGGTGACAACACACCACAATCATCCGATCATTCACATGATCAATGGCCAAAGAACGATCAAAGAAAAGAAAATCTAAAAAAAAAATCAAAGAAAATCTAAAAAAATCTAAAACAAGAAAAGAAAATAAATAATAAACCCTTGATTTGATTTTGATCGGATGGTTGTGGTGTATTGTCATCAGATTTGTCACCAAATTTGCCCCTTTAACCCCACCGATATATATATATATATATGTTGGGCCATTATTGTCTCCTTTACTATATGGTTGTATGCAAGGTTTGCTAATATGAGCCACCATGGACACTAGATTCTCCTATTTAAAAATGCTTGCTTACTTTTGTAAATTACCATAATAGTACTAGGTGACCTACTTCTTACATATGCTTTCACTGTTGGAGTATATTTTTGCTGTTGGCCTTCTCATTTGTTCATTTTATATATGGACCAGAGCGTTACGTACATGTGGAACTGAAAAGTCCAAGTTATGAACTCAGATATCATCAATTGTCTTTCTAGTTTAAAAATATAGAGAAAAAAGGAATTTGAAGATCAAGATGTCTATTTCAAAGGAAAGCCCCAGTGTTGGGGCTAGTAAGGTCTCGGAACGTAAACTACCTTCTTGGATGATCTCAAGAGAGGATGAAACTAAGCCTCAGAGAAAGGAGCCAGGTGATGGTAGGCTTGATGACAACGGGCGAGAGGTTGAAACTCCTGAGTCAGTCAGAAGGCAAGGTAAAGCACCAAGACACAACGCCGAGGAAACCGGATACACAAGAAACTCCATATTAACTGGTCCAAGCCCTACACAGTTCTCCAAACTTTTGGTAAGGGATGCTGTCTTGAAGTTGGTTGTACCAACGAAATTCAATTTCCCTGTGATTCGAGGTGTTGTATATGATGAAGTATCTTAACAATCATTTGACAGGAAGGAGTGGTTTTTGTGCTTTCTGGATTTGTTAATCCCGAGCGTGGTACTTTGAGATCACAGGCCCTGGAAATGGGAGCAGAATATCAACCAGACTGGAACTCCAATTGCACACTCTTGGTGTGTGCATTTCCTAATACCCCCAAGTTTCGACAAGTTGAGGGGGAGAGTGGCACAATTGTTTCAAAGGTTTATATCATTTCATCTTTACACGTTTGCTTGCTGGTGAGGGGGGGGGGGGGGTGTTACTCATGTATTATGTTTTTATGGCTCTAAACCAACGGTCAAGTTTCCCTAGCCTTGAATCTGTAAATAATGAGCAACAAATGGAGGGTCGTTATGGAAGTACAGATACCATAATGCCCATGAATTTGGTGCCTATCACGGAACTACAATTGGGAGGTCTACTCTCTCTATTTCATAATGTGAACAGAGTTGGACCAGTTAAAATGCTGTAAACAAGACGGTAGAGGGGATTTGGTTCTCCTTCCAAAATGGTGTTGGTGAAGCATTGAATTCTTAGCATTTTGATTAATGAATTTGGAGTTAGGGTCGCAAAATTTGGTTATGTAAATGCCTTATAAGAGTTACTTTTAGAGATAACAAGTTAGAATATGCCATATGATGCTGACTGTTGACTGTTCAGCTTACACTTTCTTGTTCGCTTACTTTAGGAGTGGATAACAGAGTGTTATACTCAGAAAAAGCTTGTTGAGATTGATACATACCTCATGTATGCTGGAAGACCTTGGAGGAGAAGCAATACTTCCCACAAACTGACTGAGGGTACGATTCATTTTCAGTCACATTAGATTAGCTCATCCTTCTTTACTGTTCTACTTTTTGGCCAGTACAAACTTTCTTTTGGCTTCTTGCCCTTTTTTCTGAAAGGTAGGTAAAGATGGATTTTAATTGATTACAGACACACTGTAGTACCTGTAGATGCTTGTAGGCAGAACCACTCAATTTCATTAGAATTGCAGCATTTTCTTTGACATGTATGAACGTACTACGTAGAATTGTAGGCGAGCTTAGCCAGTATTAGATAAACGAATCTAGAGATTGATTGAGGAGGAGGATTGCGGCTGAATCTCTATATATGACGTGTTCCGGCAATGATGGAGGTGCACGTGGATGTGCTGAAGAATTGTGATGTGCATTACTGCCTTGTTGGACATATTCCTGCAGCTGCTCCTTTTTCTCATGCTACGTGACCGGGAGAGGAAATGCCCGAAAAGAAGAGTCCACACAAACAGAGATGATTAGGATATGAGTTGTCTTGCTGCAGTGAGTTTAGATTTCATGAAGTGGCTGGAATAATTGGTTCCTGTGGTTGGATATCTTGATCCATGGCCAATTGACAATGACTGCAGTTAGCAGGACACCTGATGTTTCAAAAAATCTATATACTGAGATCTTTAATTCCCTCTTCTCACCTATATATTGCGACTTATCCATCACAGAGAAGTACACAAAATTCCCTTGGGATGCAATGCACACTGTTTATGCCTCAGTGGTTTGGATGAAAAGGGACATTTCTTAACTGAAGTGCCAACATTTGATGCTGTCATATCCTTTTCTTTTCTATTTCCCGTTTTCAAAAGCTAAAGCTGCTCAAGTGAAAATGTTCTTTACTTCATTTCTGTCTTGCAGTTCCTGAAACATCGCCTCCCAGAAAATCTCAGAGGCCAGGAGGGCGGCCTAGCTTGGAGCCAAATGCCTCAGCAGCAGCTCCTAAGGTTATTTTTAGATTTCTAGGCATTTCTTGTGAATAGAGAGTGTGATTTGGGATGCCAGTGGTACTTCAATTACCATAAACTGACGCTGGGATATCTAATCTAATGCACTAGTTATTGATATTTCATCTCTAAGCTATTGCTTAGCAAAACCTTCTGTAGGTTCTCGATGGGTAGTAGGGCTATGTATGCATGGCTAACTATCCACCCATTCCGCTGAGGAATGTTCCGTTCATTATAACTCGGTCAGTCCAAGAGGTTGGACAGGCCCCGGAGAGCCCGTGCCCACCCCCTTTGATGGTTCGCCTTGGTCACTGTAACACCACAAATACCTCTGTTCTGTTCTGATGTGGATGTTTGTTGTTGGGAGGGTGGTTTTGTAGCATTTTCTCAGATGGGCTTGGCTGCGATTGGCTTCTATAAAACCAATGAAGGACTAATTTACTTGCCCAGATTTTTGTGTAAGTGGATTGCCAATATTGTATGGATATTTGTCTATTAATTTAATTTGATTATTGTAGAATTTTTTTTTAACTTATGGTTTTTTATTTGTTTGTTGTCTACTTGCAGAAGGGTTTGCTGAAGACACTTAATTGAAGAAAACAGTACTCTCTAACATGGAAGCATTCACATTGGAAGAAAATATTGCTCATTTTGGTTTAGCTAATCATTTTGTTGTACAGTTTTAAAACTCATGATATTGATTGTCTTTTTGAAAAACTACTTATTATGAACCATTTTTTATGAAATTGGTTCTTTTGATGTATGACATAGATATGAGTTTTTTAATAAAATTTTTGGATGTTATTC
>JAOWBR010101575.1:2735-14423 GCA_028571145.1 Dionaea muscipula
GTGCCCGCCGATGGCCTTTGCCCGGAGGGGAGGTGAAGCTCGACGGTGGCCGCATGCCTGACGAAGGCCGCGTGCCCGGTGGGGCCGTGTGGCCACATGGTCACGTGTCCGCGTCCACATCTCCTCACTCGTCCAGGCATCCACGTGTCTCATATATTTGTTGTCCACGTGATCCAACCGTGTCATTTTTTTTTTCGGATATATCAGTATTGATACCATATCATACCAAATTTTGTATGGTATTTTTTATATTGATACTAGTACCATATCATACCAAATTTTGGTATGCGTACCATTATCATACTAAACTTCAATAACCGAAAATTTGATATGGTATTGGTATCCAAAATATGAATTACCGAACTTCGGTATACCGAAATTTCGATAGAGTGTTGATATTAAAAATATAAATACCGAAAATTTCAATAATGTACTGGTACCGAATGTTTGATATGGTATAGTACATATAGCATTTCTAGATGTAATTTTTAAAAACAGTGGATTTCCAAATTCAAATTTATATTCTACATTCTACATTCTAATTAACTAAATTTATCTAATCTAATAATTTAGATTTTGCACCTTCTTCGTGGCTCTCTTTTTGCGCCTTCAGTTTCAAATTATGTTACCTGGAACAATTTCTATGTCTGCATCCTCAAACAGTCAAACTATCCTACATGCTGAATTGGATAAAAGTTAAACTGAAAAAAAAAAAAAACCAAGAGCAAAAACCACATGTTCTTGTTTCAATTGCTCCAATATCTTTGTGATAATGGGGAAGTGGTCTGAGACTCCAACCCAAAGAAAATCGGCCTCCGTCGAACCCGAGTACCCTGTCCAGATTGTAACTTATCTAGTCTCAGAGCCTTGGTGGCTTATTTGTCCATGTCAAAAACTGGTCCTTCCTAACAACGGAGTGAGGCCTGCAGTTTCATGACCAGTGAGCTACAGAGCTAGATCTCTTCGTGGCCATACTCCCATGTCTTCATGGTCATTACATTTCAAAAGAGCATTGAAGTCCTCCATCGAGCACCGCCGGCGGCACATTGGTTAGTTTCCTGAGAGATTCCGATTATATGACCCCATACATGTTTCAAACCTTACACAAAACTCTGCCACAACCAGCTTTCCCCTCACCGATGAAATGACTTTAATTTAAAAAGGAAAACCCACCGTCGTTGCTATCAAGCCTTGTCAAATGCTGTTATAGCAGGCGAAAAAATGCTACTGAAGTACCAAGTAGAGGACACCAAGAAATGGAGAGACTAGCTGCTATATACAAAAGCGCATAAAACACAATACCGAAAACCAGAAATAAACTGTACAAGCAAATGGTTATGCATTGTGCTGGGAGAACCTAAATGACCAAAAGAGAACATCAAAAAGGATTTCATTTAAAAACAGAGCAGTGAGGCATGCACAAAGAATTACATGTCATAGAAAAGACTTGAAATGCAGAATTTACAGATGGGTGTCATGCTGCCAATGAACACATGGAAAGAAATTTTAACCCAGAACCGCAAGCCAACATGGAAAAAATTACATCTCGGACGACAAAGCCTCGTGGATTAATAAACCAGCCAACACCTTAAGTTTCTTTATCAACAAGCAGGAAGTCCAGCAGAACCCAGGATCTCCGGCTTCATCAACCAGTATTGTTGGAATCTTTGCCTTGCATATTCCAAGTAGTCAAAGTCGATTTCATTCACATGCTCCTGCATAATGAAGCAACATCTTCAGGATCATCGAACCACACAGAAGGTGCAAGATTCACCATAGCATCAACTTTTTGGATGAATAATGTGATACTATTCCAAGCAAACTTTAAGAAAAATGGGCATGCCAAATAATCCAAGAGCAAGTTTAGTACCAGATACAGATGACAAGAGGACCAAATTATATGTATATAAAGCAAGTTGAATGTGGGGGCTCGGAAATGTCAACCAGATATCATGTCTGTAACATACAGCACCAAAGAACTATGGGCACAACAGCCTATCCACTAACGATCTCAGGATTCTTCCCAAGGCATTTACTAGCGATGATATTCTAAATTTTTCATTGCTTCATTATTCACTAGCAGTGCTATCCCAAGATGAATGGCTGTTCATCTTGTGAAAGACAAACAAACCAAGATCTCAAATACTAGGCATAAGCTACCAAATACTTATTAGGGTCTCTCTCCACTTTCACTTGGTCTGAAGTTTCAAAGGTTTCCCTCCGCCAGCTACCAAATCTTTTATTTGCAGCAACTCGATATGTACAGTTTTTTTGAACCAGCAATTCCATTCCACCCACACACAAGAACTTTCTCTAGCTTGCAGCTTTAAGAGCTGGTATATCTCTTTGCAACACACACGCTGACATACAACCTGTCAACCAAAGTTTCCACTACATTACCCCAAATCCAAAGTTTCCTTTTTCCATCAACCATACAACCTTCTAGAGACATGGGCAGGTAATTGGGATGTCAATGTCAAACTGAACTACTCTATTCCTGTGATACCCCAATCCCATATCGGTAGTTGAGGGCAGATGAAGCTTTAATATAAGCCTAATTGGATTTTCAAGCCCAAGAGGATAATGGGGTTAATTAGGTGTGTATAATAGGGCTCTTTGAGCCTAGGACGTTAAAGGTGGTATCCGAGCGTGCCAGTCATGATGGGCCTGGTGGGCTTGGTGTAGTGGGAGTAAGATGCATATGGCTGGACGATCTTTAAACATGAGTGCCAACTAGTTTGAGTTTGATTGGGCTTGACGAGGACGTCAACGCTTTAAGTGGGGGAGATTGTAACATCTCAATCTCACATTAGTGGTTGGAGGCAGTTGAAGCTTTAATATAAGCCTAATTCGGTTCTATCTCTATCAACAACACTTAATATTTTCAAATCCAAGAGGATAATGAGACCGATTAGGTGTGATTGATAGAGCTCTGGACCTGGGGCATTACAATCACATTTTGAAACTTGTCATGCACTCTGTGAGTCAATTTCCTTCCTCTATACAATTCCACAGAATCTCACTTTACAGGGCCCCTATCTACATAAGGAAACAACATGAGGCCATATGCAGACGTCAAGTAAATGCGTTCTCAGAATTTCTGCAATCTGTTGGAAAAATAAGAAGAGGTACAGGAATGAAGATCTTTCAGTTCCCTTGGCGAATATTATATCCCCTAGACAGGTCAGGTGACACAGGATAATAACCTTGTGCACCTAGACGAAAGCCACAAACAGCTCCATGGATGGTAAGAGTAGTGACACAACACAACTACACAAGTACGACCAGAAACCTTAATAAAAGGGAGCCGCTTCAGAAACCGAATTCATGAAATCATACATCAGGAACCTACGATTCTAACTCTTATCATTTACAAGAGTTGCAGAGTCAGTCTGCCTCCCTACACCGATTGGTAGATAGAAAGAAACTGGTTGTGGTATACCAATTCAGATTTCTGCATTATTTCGCACTAGTATTACCTACATCTCATGATTTTAAGGCTGGTTTGTCGCTGGCATAACCCAATGCTCAATACAAGAAAAGTCTTGATACCCATCCAGATGAATACATCCAAATCAAGAGAACCATCACTATGGCGTATTCATGCAGATGCAGTCTGCACCTGCCTTTCACCAAACCTCTAATTACTGTCTAAAGTTTTGACTTTTCATTGGAGGAAATTGTGCACTTCACGGAGCTGCATCTAGAAGTAAGAGGCAGAATAGTAAACAAATTGCAACAGCCTCTAACTAAAAAAACCAAAGACAATGGAAGCCCACCCCATTACTACCACCTCTCAGCAAATATTTTAGAAGAAATAGTTAGATGAGAGTTGCGTCAAATCAGCAAAGAACTTCCCTTGCAGTTCGTCATTCAGTAAACCAAAACACATTGAAAAATCACAAAGATGAAGCATTTCTTAAAAAAGAGAAATTTAGGCCCTGTTTGATTTGGACAGTTTTCTATTTTCTGTTTTTTCTGTTTTGTAGAAAACAGAAAACACGTTTTGTTTGAATTTTCTGTTTTTTGTTTTCTCAAAACAGAAAACAGTTTTTAGTTCAAAATCTTCAAAATGCAAAAAACGACAAAAAGTTGTTTTCCGTGTTTTCTGCAGAAATTCTCAAAACATTTTAAATATGGAAAAAAAACTCAAGGCCCGGCATATTATAAATTATAAATTACAAATTATAAATTATAAACCAAACACGTTTTCTGTTTTTAATGAAAACTAAAAACTGAAATCTGAAATCTGAAAACTCAAAACTCAAAACTGAAAAATAAAAACAAAAAACAAATCAAACAACCCCTAAGGTTTTATGGGGAAAACAGGGAACATATGCTTTTTTTGTTAGCCAGAACCAGACAAACTAATTTGTAAGGCTGCTACAGCCAGGAAAAGAGAAACCAATTTCATCATACATTAACATTGATCAATTACAAGATAGTGCGTAGGGAAGGAAGAAAAAAAACAGAGAAGAAGATAGATTTAAACAAAAGTAAAAGTTTATATGTTGTGTTTGGGTCAAATTCTTAACTTCAGTTATCATAGCTCATTTTAATTAAGGTAGCTTGGTCTATCCTTCTCAAAGAATTTTAGTGTACGAGTGAAGGGCATGTGATTGGGATTAGGGTTGTGAGGAGCATTCTGCAGTTCTCCATTTAGTAGTGGAACTTTGTCGTTGTAAACCTTTGAGTTCGTTTTCTCTTTCTGTTCCCTATTTCCTGTGCTTGTTGTAACGGTATTGTTTTTTAATCATGCACTTGCACCGAAGTGATTTCCATAATAATGAGTGTCCATAACCCATACAGTCCCATTTATCACAATAATAATACACAAAAGGCAATACAAATGAAATCATAATAGATGGCTGCAAATCCCCAAAGTCATAATATGGAGAAAATACCGTATACGTAAATTGAAAAACATGGAATCAACACTTAAACAATTGCAGCAGACGATATATTGTTTCAGTAACATGTTCGTTCTTCGTCATAATCCATCAGATAAAAACCAAAAAGCTCCGGAATAAGACAATATGTCAATACCGATATTATGCCCCATAAGCCCCATAACAAATGGCTTGCAAGAGTGTACTTCTGAATCTCCAAGTCCAGTCGTTTGACTTCAAGATCACTAGGTTGATGGCCTGCAAACAAGCCGGCAATTAAACTAATGCCTCAAGCTGCTAGAATGAAATATGAAATGTAGTTTTAGAGAGAGAGAGATTATGGGAAGACTTAATCCCAAAGTGAGGTTAGACAATGTATTTACATACTTGACAATAAATAGAACAAGCCCAACATAAAACATAGAACAAGTCTAAGCCTAAGCCTAAGCCCAATACTCACCACTCTCTCTCTCAAAAGTTGGAGCATAAATGTTAATTATGCCCAACTTGTAACAACTATGCTCCAACTTGTTACAAATATACTCAACCTGATTTTCAAAAAGAGATTTAGTTAGGATGTCACCAAACTGCTCGTTTGTCTTCACAAACAAAATATCACCGCTCCGCAACTTCTCTCTTATAAAGTGACAATCAACATCGATATGCCTTATTCGATCATGAAAAATTGTATTAGAAGCAATGTAGATAACAGATTGATTGTCACACCACAACTGAGTAGGTCTCAGGGCAGGAAACTACAACTGATCGAGTAACTGACGAAAATAAGTGATATCACTAGTCAAATAAGCCAAAACACAATACTCAAATTCGGCAGTAGATCTAGCAACAGACTGCTTCTTACTCTTCCACGAAACTAGATTATCGCCAGCAAAAACACAATAATCACTGGTGGACTTCCAATTAAAGGGTGAGTCAACCTAGTTTGCATCGGAGAAACCCTCAATACGTCTGCAACTATGTGATCACTATAGAGCAGCACTCAACTATGATGTTCCTTGACATATCGAAAAATGTGCATAGTTGCTTCCTAATGAGCAACTCGAGGATTTAACATAAACTAACCAACTACGCTGACTGAAAATGCAATGTCGGGACATATGATGACGAGATAGTTCAACTTGCCCACAAAGCTTCTTTATCTATCTGGATCATCCAACACAACACCCTTTATAGGCAAAAGTTTCGTTCCAAGAAGCATCAGAATGACACTTAGCTTAGTGCAAGCAGATCAATATCCTACAGTAAGTCTAAAGCATATTTACGTTGGGACAAGGAAATCGCATGCTTACAGCGAGATACCTCAATCCCCCCCCCTAAAAAATATCTCAAAAACTCGAGGTCTTTGGTCTGAAAATGGCTCTGGAGGAACATGTTCAAGGAAGCAATCCCTAAACTGTCACTACCGGTGAAGATAATATTATCCACATGCACCACAAGAAAAATATAATCGTCACTAGAATACAGATAGAAAACTGAATGGTCTTCAGCTGACCGTCGTAGACTGAATTCCAAAACCACAGAACTGAATCGCTCGAACCATGCTCGAGGAGATTGTCAAAGTCGATATAGAGACTTCTTCAAACGACATACATGCCCACACTCCCCCAGTGCAACGAACCCAAGAGGTTGCTCCACATGCACCTCCTTCGTCAGATCCCCATGAAGAAAATCAACCTTTATATCCAGAGTTGATACAAAGGCCAATGACAAGAAGTAGTCAAAGAAATCAGAAGACGAGCAAAGGTTATTCTGGCCACAGGAGAAAATGTGTCGGTGTAATCAACATCAGACCTGAACATATCATTTGGCCACCATGCGAACCTTGAGGTGAGAAACAGAGCCATCTAAATTCATCTTCACAACAAAGACTAACTTACAACTAATAGCCTTGTTCGTGAGAGACAAAGGAACAAGATCCCAAATATGATTAGTTTTAAGAGCCTTCATCTCCTCCTCAGACAAGACCTGTTTCCACCACGTGGAAGAGAGTCTCAGACAATGACTGAGAAACAATGTCAGAGTTCAGAGATAAACGCCTGCAAGGAAGAAGAAACCCTGTATATAATATATGAGTACAGAGGGGATATGTAGTACACCTCCACTGGTCCTTTCGTAGGGTAATAAGAACATTTAAATCTAATGAAGGAGCAAATGATGAGGAATCTAATGACGAGGATAGAGGGTCAGCACAAGTCGACTCAAGAGCTGCTACAGGTGGAGAATCCAACCTGACCGGAGGTAAGTCTATACCAAAGGATATGACTTGACCAGGACGACAAATGTACACATGATAGATGGGAACTTGAGGAGATGGAGATGGAGATGGAGATGACGGGAGCACAGACTGATGCTGAAGAGGCTCATAGACCAAAGTATCATAATCCACACACAGACTGAGATGGACAAGGACGAGAGGACGAAGACACAAACATGGAGGAGAAGAACAGTATAGACTCATCAAAGGTGACGTCAGCACACACACAAAATTGTCGCAAGTCAGAAGAATAATACTAATAGCCCTTCTGAGCACAAGAGTAACCCAAGAAAATACATCTCAGAGATTTAGGGTCAAATTTAGTGAGAATAGGCCGAATATCCCGAACATAACAGGTACATCCAAAAATACGTAAGGAAAAAAGATGAACGGGTGTAAGGAAATATTTGGGAATAAGACACGAAAAAGGATCACCCCTTGAAGAACAGAGAAGGGCATGTGATTTATCAAGTAGGGGATAGTTAAAACGGATTCACTCCAAAACATTTTAGGCATACTCATAGGAATATAATGGTTAGATGGCGATTTTTACGTTCAGCAACACCATTTTATGGCAGTGTATTTGGGCAAAAGGACTCATGCAGAATTCCATGAGTGGATACAAATATGGTAAAGGAAGATGATAAGTACTCCCGAGCATTATCACTCCTGAATGTGCGTATAGGTATAGAAAACTGTGTTTATATCTCAGTATAAAAGGTAGTAAAGATAGAAAACAACCCAGAACGATTCTTCATTAGAAATAACCATGTCATTCTTGAGTAGTTATCTACAAACGACACAAAATAACGAAAATCTGCCTTAAACTCAATTAGACAAGGATCTCAAACATCAGAATGCACCAACTTAAAAGGAGCACACACTCGTTTATTGACTCTAGACCTATATGAGACTCTATGGTGTTTCACAAACTAACAAGACTCACAGAAAAGGTTGAATAAAGACTTAACTTCAGGACAAAGACATTTTAGACTAAAAAGTGTCAAATGACCAAAACAATAATGAAGGTCCAATGCAGTGGTATATATGTTAGGAAAGGCAATGAGAGACGACTCTGCCTCCAGCACGTAGAGTCTCCTGACAAGCATAGTCTCCTGACAAGCAATGACCCCTACCAATAGTCTTCCTCGCCATAGGATCGTGAATAACACAAGAGTCTGAGTAGAGACAAGGAGAAAATCATTAGTATGAGAAGGATCCACACCCGAGGAAGTCACATTTGCAAACCTAAGAGCAGAGAGTCGATAATGTAACTTAAAGTACCGATCTCGAGTATGACTAGGAGTCTTGCAATAGGAGCACACCCCTTTCCATTAGGAGCAGAGGTAGCAATAGTGGAAGAGCGGCCATAAAGCTGATAGCATGTCTCAATAATGTGGTTAGGACGTTGACAATGAGTGCAAATAGGCAATCTCCCCCTCGATCATGGCCTTGGACACGAGACCCCCTAGAACTAACAAGGGCGGCACGATCACTACTATCAGGCCCATAGTCTAAACAGTTCTGTTGGCTCTAGAGAAGATTTCTGCCAATGAGGTCCCTCTACTAGCCAAGATCTGAGAACGAACGAGATCATAAAAAGGCGGCAGAGCGCTCAAGAAAGGTATAATGGCAAGTTGCCCATGGTGCAGCTGCATCACAGCCACATTCGCGGTGATAGGCATCAGGACATTGAACTCCTCATATATCCTGTTAAAGCAAGCAAAGAACTCATTAAAGAAAGACTCGCCAAACTGAGGACGAAAGAAGGACTGAGGCACATCATAGAGCCTATTCATATCCTTCCAGAATACAATAGAGTCAAATAATCTCAAATCTCCCGCACAGTAGAACAATGGATCACAAGGTCAGCAAACGAAGCGTCCATGGAATTGAGAAGACGAGTATAGAGACGGACATCCGCTTGAGCCCAATCCTTAGCCTTGACAAGATCCTTCTAAGCACTAGGACCTGCTCAGTCAAATGGTCCTCTAACTCTATGCCCATAATACTAATCTTAACTCGTCGGCGCCACTGAAAATAATTTGTTCCACTCAAGAGAGTCTCAATAACCTTAGTGGTGGCGAGAACATACTTAAAAGAGGCCTCCTTTGCACAAACATACTCAGAAGAAGGCGCTTCCTTTATCTCGTCCGACATAACTCAAATAATCAAGGAAAAGAGAAATCACAATATGTAACAAATCAACAGGTAAGCCCTCAAACTAAAGACCATAAAGCCACATAATCTGAAGCACGAACAAAATCATAGCAACACCATAGCCTAAAGCTAATAATCACATAGGGCCAAGGAACCACAAGCACCACGCAAGCCCAAACACAGAACCAGTAGGAAGCAGAGACCGTAAAAAGAGAAAATGACTGTGATAAAAAAAAATGTAGCATAATATCTTCAGAGGGTGCTGGATGGCGGTGCATGGCGGCGCGAGAGACCCACGCATAGGATATGATGGAGGCGCATGACGGCACATGAAGGCTCCGACCGGAATGCCGCCAGTGAGAGAGCGCTGATAAGAAGTCGCCTACCACCCTAGACCAACCAATAAACAAGAATCATAAAGGGGGATGAATCACTTCACCCCCAAACCCTAACTCACAGGTTGGGGAGAGCTGTAACTGCCGCATAGGGCGGCCGCCGAAGGCCATGGCTTCTCCCCTAAGGTTCTTTGCCTCTGGGCTAAAGACCAGTGGCGGTGGTCCGGGCAGATGAGCGACGATGGCTAGGGTTTCAGATTTTTTAGGTTTTGAGAATTTTGGTGGATTTTGTTAGGGTTTCAAATTTAGGTCTCTCTCTAACTGCGATACCATGTAGTTTTAGAGAGAGAGATTATGGGAACACTTAACCCCAAAGTGAAGCTAGGCAATGCATATATATACTTGGCAATAAATAGAACAAGCCTAACATAAAACATAGAACAATCCTAAGCCCAAACCCAATACTCACAACATGTACAATTAACGCAACTTGCAGTCAAAAAAAGTTTACAACTATGTTGCATTTTCACATTAGCAATTCGTGAGGGATTGAAAGCTTGAAAATCAAATTATTCTCAATTAAGGAAAACACAAGCTCATTCATTGATGTTTCAATCAGTCCAAGGACATGTAATGTTGAGCTTGAAGGTCCACCGTGCAGAGAGTCCAAGCTAAGCATGGTTATGGACAAGAGAACTCCCTATATCGTGCGTGAAATAAGTTCATGTATGAGAATAGAATATTGAAATTCTACTGGAGAGGGTATAAAATAAATACAAAAAGATATTTTGTTGAACATCATAGGACACAACATGAAATTCATAGACTTCATATGGGTACCTGAAGAGCTCAGATAAATACGCAAAAATCCTGTACGCTCTTCTAAACCTGTTGAGCATAAAACAAGCATGGGCTTGTTATGTTTTAAAGCACAGAAAAGAGCGTAAAACAATTGATGCTTAAAAATCAGAGCACTCAAATAAGTCTGTTGCTCACTAGGATATTTGCTGAAGTCTAGAATATGAGGCGTGTCAGTATGGTAGTCAGCAGACATTTCGCAAAAGTGATTTGCTATATCGTATGCCACGGGATTATAGCTTGCATACTCATAGTCCTACACCAAAACAGATTGAGGTTAGGAGGCAACAAAATCAGAAATAATGGAGCAACAATTTTGCATTTCCAAAAGCTATTCTAAAAATTATTATGCACCACATTCACATTTTCTGTGAGTATCTTTCTTAACGTTGAGAATCCAAAATCAACCTAAAGAAAGAATGGGAAGACTATTATTTTAATATATTGAAAAGACATTAGTATATTTTTCCAATCGGCAACCATGGATCTAATCACAAAACACGCTAGTAATCTACCAGAGATCAAGTTACCCAAATTCTCACCATTTTTCCCTTTTCATGAAATACTTTAGGCAATTTTGAAAAGGAATACTTGGTCTATCCACTCTTATCATAATCCAATAATCATAACCAACAACCCCCATAAGCAACCCTTTCAACTCCTATAAATTGCCACCGCCTCGACTACCCACTGTTTGCTCACCTCAAATCATTTACCTTTGCTGCTGTATTCAAAGGTGCAACACTTGCTATAGTTTGAGGGCTCGCTGCAGGAGCTAGAGACAACTGAGGAATTTTTTTTCCTTTCTTTTGCTTTTATGTAAAACCAAAGGCCACGTAAAGCACATGAAGGAAAATATCAACCTGTCTTCCTGTCCTATCCCCCCCCCCCAAAAAAAAAAAAACCCAAAAAATACCAAGAAAAAGAAATTATAATTAACCATCAGGCAGAAGGAAACATAAGACTGCATATTTCCACATAAACTCACATGCTAAACTTAAGCTACCAGAACCAAAGTCTAACTCAATGAAAGTCTAGTTAACCAAAGCAGGAGGAAGGAGACAAAAAAATAAAATTTACAGAAGTCAGAGTTGCCCAAAGTTTATTGCAGCAAAAAAAAAAAAAAAAATTGATATCAAGAAAAAGAACAGAACCACAAGACAATAAAACT
>JAOWBR010101686.1:0-14419 GCA_028571145.1 Dionaea muscipula
ATATTTATCTGCATTAGTATAATTTTTTTCAACGACTTGATTTTGATTGTGCAATGCAACTTTAATCGACAAAGACTCCCACTCCGTGTCAGATTGAGTTGGACTAAGGATATTCTCTCCTGAAACTAGTATTTCGGAACTTTCACCTTCCCATTTTACAATCGAGTCAGAAGGCAGCTTAAACAAAGAGCTCCGTGTTTTTTTAGGAATAGGAATGCCGACACTCTCGTGATTGTTCATTGTCATCAGTAGACGTTTCTTCTTTTTCATTCTCTTTATGACATAGTATAATTTGATTTTGATTGTGCAATGCAACTTTAAATAAACTAAAACATGAAAAACAGGAAAAACGGCACATCCGGAGGCCACTAAACCACTCCGGGCAGCCGCCGAGCCACCAGAGATGGCCAAAAATTTCTCCGACAGTCCTCCACTGCCACCAAAACCACCATTTTCACACATGGGCAGCAACCTAAGGCTGCCAACGGCCACCCACAACCATCAACATGTTGGCCACCGACCTAAGGTCGTTCCCCGGCCACCACGTCGTCAGCCAGCCGACTCGATGCCGCCCATCGTGGTCATGACCACCCACACAAATCCTAAATCACCACCCAACTCGAAAACTACAAAAAAACATCCAGCCTAAGAAACAATTCGAAATCCAAAGATCGGGGCAATTACGAAGTGAATGAAAGTTTTACCTCACTCGAATCAAGCCCTAATCACCGGATCTCGTCGGTTTTTTCCCCTCCTTGCTGTTCGCCTCTTCGTCGTCCTCGCCGGATCTTTGTTTTTTTTTTTTGGCTGCAAATGATATGCACGACAGTGTATTGTCGTACAATTTTTTTTTGCCTTAAACACGACAAACAGTAGTATACTATCATTTTTTTTTCCTAAAAACAGTAGTATACTACCATGAGGGGTAAATTTGATAAAAAAAAAAAAAATTCGAAGACGCGCGCACCCGAGCATGGGATGTGCGTAAAGTAGTGGGGTGTGCGTAAAGTAACTAAGAAGCTAAACCCTTTCGCCTCTAGACAACCGTGGTGCAAGAGACTCTCCCCTGTACGGACACTGCTCAATTCAAGTCAATGGCGGAAGCAGAACTAAAGCTACTACGCGAGTACGAACTCCGTCTCCTCCGCTGTACTCTCCCTTCTTCTCCACGGCTCGACAGTGATCGACCTCCTCCATCGCCGCCGTCCACCGACGCTGTCCACCCTCTCATTCACGGAATCATCTCCTCGATTGAGACTGGGAATTATCTCGAAGCACTCTCCTCCGAGGCGGCACGAACAGTCTTTGGCTTCTCCGAGTCGCTGCTCGAGTCCGTGGACGCGGATCAGTTCTACGAGGAGGTGGAAAGCATTGTTGAGTCGTTCTTGCTTGGAAGCAGCGGCGTTGGTGACGGCGGCTTGTCTTCTAGAGCTGTTCTTGTTATGTCAATTGGTGTTGCCGCTTTGCTTGCCTTTGTTCAGTGTAACATGACTGGGTGAGTTAACTGAAGCATCCTCAGCTTCTTCTTTGGTTGTTCAAATTCAAATCTGATTGAAAATAGAGACCAGTTAAAAAATTTGATTTGATTCAAGAGATTAGAAGGTGTTCTCAGCTAGTTTGTTGGATAGAAACTGACAGCTTAGTATGTATGGATGATTCTTAGGACTGCGCTAAAAGATTTAGGCTTTTGATTTTGTACTTGTGAGCGAATAATAATTGGGGCCAACTGTGTAGTTGAAGTATATTGATGATGGAATAGAAGGGCAAGTTTTGTGTAAGTTTTATAGGGTGATTGATTCAGTATGGTTGTGTGAATTTTGCAGTCCAATTATAGAGTTGCCTGTCATTCCTTTGCCCTTGAAAACAATCATGGGAGGGGCGGAATGTGAAGCATGGGCAAGGGATCAATTAATGTCTGCTGGTGCTGACTTACTGGGGAAATTCTCTAGTTTGCAGGTTCGTACTGGTTGAATATGTCATAAGTCAGAGACTGCTAGTTAATAATAATTATGCCATCATTGTGTTTTGTGTTGTCGCGGACTAGGGCATTACCATGTTTTGTCATTGTCCAAGTTCTAGATTGAAATTGAGGTGTCCTCGGACATTGATTCAGCAGATTAATTCAAGTAATATGATTCCTTCTGGAGACCAGATTTGGTAGTGTGCTTACTTATCATTGTTTTTAGTATAGAATTTTAACACTTTTATCTTTTTTCTGCCCTCTTTGTTGACATTTGTAACAGTTTCCAATATCGTCTGCATGTAGCAAATGGAGAAGCTAAGACGAGGGTGGGTTGGAGGACGTGAATTTCACAAGCATGTTTTAACCATGCTGGCTAATTTATAAGCTTTTGTACAATCTTGATATTCCTTTCCATCTCACTCGATTTCTCATATGTCAAGATGAGAGCTGCATTTCTGATTTCTCTCACCAATGTATTGCTTTACACATCGCTCTTCCATTAGTTTCTTGACCACCATAATTGCCTGACCTAACAAAGCTAAATGCGTAGTAAGTTTTGTTTTTGAGTTATGTCCTCTACAAATATCCGAATGTAAAATTTTGGTCATCATACTTCATGATTGAAGGGGTTATGAAAAGGACTGAAAAGCTAGCATTGTGTGGTTAGTGGACATGTTGACGAGGATGGGATTCTTCAAATTATTCTTTTTTCCATGTGAAACTCAGATATGATCATCAGTTTATTCTCCAATGTTTGATTTTTGTCATATAAGGAGTTGCAGATATTGTATTCCACCATTACCAGCTTATTTTCTAACCGAAAGTCTTATCTTAACTCTAGTATATAGTTTTTGCTAAAACGATGTTCATGAAGACGAAAGATACGCTGTTTGGAGGAAATATTGTGGATGGAGTCAAAAGCATTTCATGGTGGTCGGCTAGACTTCTTCTCCTACAACAACGAATTTTAAATGAGCGTTCTTCTTCTTTATTTGATCTATTGCAAGTGTTCATAGCTGAGAGCTTGCATCATTTTGACGATATGGAAAAAGTTGCTAGTTATTGGAGCGAACATATACTCGAGGAAGAAGCTTCAAGTATCGTATCAACGCTACGGTTAGAAGCAGGACTGGTTGAACTTGCTTTTGGACGTGTTTATTCTGCAAGGTTTGTGATCAATGATTAGACCAGCTGCATGTCCCCTTATTGCATTTGCCTCTTTTAACTTTGGCAGACCTCCTCATCATATGCAGCACATGCTTTTTATCAACTCGTGAAAGTGAGAAACATAAATTTGTTGGAACATTCCACTCATTTTGACTCTCTCCTTATCTTAATATACATTGTTTTTCATTTTCCGATTCCTTTTTTTTTTACTGAAAATGATTTATTATCTTAACTGATCATTTCGTTGTCAATTTATCCGACGGATTTTTGGTGGCTGTAAATTGTAAACATTTGCTGTCACTCCTTATAGTTATCTGATTTGCCTCTGACGAAATGCACCTACACTTATTTCCTTTATTGGTTCCTGTCGTTTCTTTCAATTGCCAGTTCTTTCTATTATCAGGAAGCACATTGAATCAGCTGAAGTTGTGGCCGGGCTTAAGATTTCTGTTACTGGTGCCCCTGGTTTCCGTACTGTGCATCAGGTAAAACATTGAGGTTTACTCAGTTGGAGATTTGTCTGTTGTTCTATTGGTTCAGATTGGATGCATGTCCCTTCAGGTGGAGCCGAAGGCCCAATTGGTGCTTGTTACCAACAAAAGCTCTTCAAATGGTTTTGGACACCCCTCCTTGGTGAGCACGTCCCCAACCAGTGATACTTCTAGTGCGGAGGAGAATCCTTCTCGAACTAATGACACGTCTGATGTGCTAAGGGTCCCTAGGTTCCTTGAGAATAATTTAAGCAGTTCTGTCACAGAGAGCACCATTCAGAATTGTTATGGTACAGCTGTAGCCTTGAAACCAATCCAGCAGGCAGTGGTTCTAGCAGAGTGTCTCTTGATAGAAAAAAGTGCAGCACAAGATGAATTGCAAAGTAATGTCTGTGCCCTCTTTCCTTTGGCATGTGTTCTGGTTTTTGTTGGTATTATCCTTTGGAATGAATGACATCAGTTTTCTCTTCTTGGATAGATGGCATAACTCATTTAATGTGCTCGCTAGGTTCACATTGTAGTGATGCCAAGAGAGGTGGGGGTTTTTGACTGTGTAATCAGTAATGTGTGTGCATCAGTTATGCTGTGAACGTTGGGCCTGAGAAGAGAATTAACCTTCGTTTCTATCTCCCCAGCTCTTGTCCCTTGTGGCTTTCCATGATTACAATTGCTTTTGTAGAGCTCGATGGGTAATTTATTGTGGCTTTACTTACCTGTCCTCTGCTTGGAACAAAAACTAAGTTTATTTGGTGTATATCTTCTCTGATAAGTTACATTCACTTTTTCCCTCTTGTAGGATATAATAGTTTCTGATCTGATGATGCAAAGACAGGTTAACAAGAATTCTTTGACTGCTTGCAGTTTTTCAAAGAAATTCAGACGAAATTGTCTTGTGGGACTAGCTTATTAACTGAACCAACTACTGTTTTTCACATATGAGTTGTCTGCAAAGATGCCTGTTGTGTTGAAAAAGCATTCCATGCACTTCTGATCAATGATTGGGTTATGGACTTTTCAAGTATTTTGTATGCTATGGTTAGCTGCTAATAAACTATCGTTTCTCGCTAGGATGGGACATGGCTCCATACATAGAAGCGATTGATTCTCAGAAGTCATCACCCTTTGTTGTAAGTGGATATTGTATCTTCATTGTGTTTTTGCTTTCCAATTGCTAATTGGTATACAGATTATCCTCAGCTAAAAATTGATCTTGGAACATTATTAGCCTGTGAATTTGAGGTTTATGATTGCCTGTATTCTGTCACTATCTTATGTTGAATTTTAACCTTCAAATTTCTCTTTAGATAAGGTGTTTCTCAGACATCATGCGAATAAGGTGGGAGTCCACCCGTGGCCGTACAAAAGAGCGTGCTTTGATGATGATGGACAAACTGGTAACTAATATTTTCTATGATTTTGTTTTTCTTTTGTTCAATACGGTTTCTTAATCAGTAGGGTATCTTTATATGTTGATGGACACACAGTTTGTTGGTTTGGATTGATTCCTTTGGAACCCAGAACAATTGCCTATTTTGACGGGTTACAAAATTGTGAAAATGCGATCAAATTAATTTTACTCTAGAACCTGTACAATCAGGCTTTGCTGATGGTCTGGTTGTGGCTTGTGAAGCAGATCAATATACGTTGGAGCTGATTAAGAAGCACTTGGATCGCTTTGCAGCAGTATCAGGTCTGAAGACCAATGAGTTGGAGTGCTAACAGTACGCCGATACTTTGGGTTTTGAAGTGGGGTTTTCTTGGGTGTCTGCTTAAAGGCTTGGTGTTAAGTGATAAAGCCTCTTATTGATAAGGTGACTCAGAGGATTACACATTGGACTGCTCGATTGCTTTAATATGCTGGGTGGCTTCAATTGGTGAAGCCTGTTTTATGGAGTATACAACTATATAGGGCCAAATTTTCCTTATTCCTAGGGCTGTTTTAAATGAAGTGGAAGCTTTATGTAGTACCTTTTTATGGTCAGGGGTGGCAGTGGATATGTATACAGCCTCTGTGGCATGGGATAAGGTGTGTTTACCTAAGAAAGTGTGGTGGTTTGGGATTACTAAGAAATAAGTGAGTTGGCCTAGGTTTTTCATGTGGAATGTAGAATGCAACAAAGTCTGAATCTCAAACATAGCCGGGGAGTCAGAGCCGGTGATAATGTTATCATCCACGTAAACAAGGAGAACTATTTCCTTAGATGTCCTTTGTAGAAAAAAGGAGTTGACTTTGAGTAAAGGAAAAACCAAGACGACGGCGACAACAATACGGCTACCTTCCACTAGGTAGGGTCGATCACACGTATCTGTAGGATACATGCACTTAAGATCCGATAATTATAGTGCGTAGTGCGTTGGCTGTTGCCTACCTAACACGCACTGTCTTAAGCTAATGAGAAGATTAGATTTAAGTATAATAATATACAAAAATATGTAGCAATAACAATAATAATATTACAATATATATAGCAAATACCATACTCTCGATGCCTACTTCAAACCATACAAAGAGCATTTTAGTTTGCAAACATCATTAGGTGAGGAAGAACGCATACCAGAGGGAAGTTTCAAGTAAACTTGTTCCTTGAGATCACTGTGGAGGAATGTATTCTTTACCTCCAATTGATGTAAGGGCCATGATTGTGATGCACCAACAACGAGTATAGTTCGTACAGTCATCATCTTAACGACTGATGCGAATCTTACATCAGTCTATACCATATTGTTGGTTGTTGCTAAGAACCACTAACCTAGCCTTGTAACGGAATGAGATCAGTAGGATCAGCAGTCGGGGAATGAGCTTGAGAGGGTATGGGAGATATGAGAGGCTGGCTGGATATGGAGGACCAGGAGGAGTGTCTTTGATACACCAGAAGAGGCTTAGAACTGCACAAGAGTTAGTAAACTTAGGCAAAACAGAAAAGAAAGGAAAAATGGGATCCTGGTTAGTAGAAAAAAATATTTATTTTCGAGAAAAATCGCATTTCTAGAAATTCGAATATGATTCAACATTTGGATCATAGCAAAGAAAACCTTTGTGGTGTACTGAATATCCTGCGAAGGCACATTGGATTGATTGAGCCGTGAGTTTTGTGCATTGATGTATTGGAAGATGGACATAGCAGATACAATTGAAGATGCAAGGGCTGAAATAATTGGGACGGTGACCAAATAACTAGGTGAAAGGAGATTTGTGGTTCAATGGAGAGGGTAATCTGTTGATGAGATGGACGACCATGGAGAGAGCTTCACACCAGAATCGAGAAGGCGTAGATGACTCTAACAAGAGAGTGCGAACGACTTGGAGAAAGCGACAGTTCTTTCGCTCAGCCACCCCATTTTGTTGAGGTTTTGAAGGGAAAGATCGTTAGAGATGATGCTATTATTTTGCAGAAAGTCCTAAAATAAATAAGACATGTACGTCAGAATGAAGAATATTGATATTGTCCGAGAATTGGGTCTGAACATATGCATGAAAAATCTTTAAAACAGAAAATACTTCATCTTTAGAATGGAGAAAATAAATCCATGTGAAACGACTATAATTGTCAATAAAGGTGACAAAGTATTTGTAATTAGCATGAGAGGTGATTGGTTTCATACCCCACATGTTGCTTTGTATGAGATCAAAACATTGAACTAATGTCGCCTGTGAATAAGAAAATGTCGAGTTTTACTTTTGCCAAGTCTACAACAATCGTAATCAAACAGAACAGTATTAAGACACGGTGATTCTTTATTCCCAAGAAAACTGGATTTCAGTAAATTTTGAAATTGATACTGTTCATGTCCATGATATTTGCTCTGACGTGATGTACCTTGAATGGAAAGGAATCTTGAAGTACAAGGCTGTAATGAAGAATAAGAAAAATCTGAAAATGACATCATTCGCTTTTGCATAGCAAAGACTGTAATGGTTCTCTTAGAAAAAATTTCTCCTTTGAAGGTTGAGGGAGACTTGAGGTGTTGTGCTATAACTTACGATCAGTATCACTTATCACGTTTTCTCTAATCTTCTTATTGAACTATAATAGGATGAATGAGAATAAGTGATTGTGTGTATTTGTTAGCCATCTAGCTATCCATTTCAATTATCCGTTTATGTTCTACTTGCACCTCATTGAAGTTTCTATGACCAGATGGACCATTATCTTTTTCTTCTCTTTTCTGTTGTTTACTGTTCCGTTGAATAGATCACTCTTTAATCTTCAAAGGGATATTGCACTTCAATTTTCACTGCTTACTTTGACGTGGTGGTTTGCACGGTAATAGTGACATTAAAATGTTCTGCGCTCTTTCTTTTCATGGTGTGACAAAAGATAAGTTCCAAACTGGCAGGGGCTCCATGGGACCTATTAATGGTTGAAAGCAATCAGAGGATATTGGCAATTGCCGCAATCCAGAGGTGTTAAATACTCAAAACAACCATTGTTTCTGCATCATTTATGATTTATAGAAAAACACATTATTTTTAGTGTCAAGTGGACTTTGAACTGTTTCAATATCTGGCATGCCACTAGCACGGGCATTTGGGCTATAGATGTGGTTTTCATGTCTCAGTAATTTACTAGTGTAGGATGTTCCAATTGTCTCCATTTCATCTACTCCATGGGTAAATTGAAGTTTGACCTCATGATGTTTCTCACCTATTATTCCAGGTTCAGGGTCTATTCCTGCCCCACCCTGAAGTTTTGGAGAGGATCCGTTCCTGTTTTGCGGTCTGTGTCCCTACAATGCCAGCTATGAGGAAGTAAAATACTTATTTTATGCCGTTGCATATTGGATTATATCTTACATATATAACAATCTGATTTTGTATATAGATGCCTTTAATTGTTTTCCTTTCCTCAGTGTTCTATTCAGTAACTTAAATGCAACTCTAAACATGGATGTTAACACCCATTAATAATTATCAGAGTTTTCCCTGGTTTATGATCTTATACAATAGTTTGATATTTTTGTTCCTTCACCTATCCTATCCCTCCTTAATAGAAGTCCAAATGGAAGGATAACAGGAGATAGTGAGCTCCTAACTCCTTGACAATATTGAAGCTGGAGAAGCTCTTTTTCATTCCCATTCCTTGTATTGAATACTGGTTGTGTTGAATGGCCGTTAAGGATCTTGATAATTATTGTCTACATTTTCTTTATCTTCAATTTATTCTCGTTTTATCGGAAGCTGAGAGGCCTGAAATAGTTATATATTAGTGCTATCTTTTCTTTAGGGAGTATGGGGAACTTCTTGTCAGTAATGGATTGGTTGGCGAGGCATTGAAGATATTTGAAGATTTAGAGTTGTGGGACAATCTTATATGCTGCTATCGGTAATGTTTGCACTTTAAGATCAACTTCTGCATGAATTAAGTTTCCCTGATAGGTAGAGTATAGTTATTCTTTGAGCAACAAAGGTCCTGATGTAAAATAGTGTACTGCAGGCTACTGGATAAAAAAGCAGCTGCAGTCGAACTGATCAAAACACGGTTGTCTGAAGTTCCTGATGATCCCCGATTATGGTATTATTATACAATCGCGCTTGATCAATGATCAGTTTTCACATGTTGTATTAATGTATCTAGGAGGGAGAAACTGATGCTTAGAAAGAGCATCTACTCCAGACTCTTTAAAAGTAGTATTTGTTGATGGTTCATGCAAATGAACTTTAGAGAAGGCTAACTTTGAGCTCTGTGACCATTTAGGTTTGTCGAAAAGTGAGGAAAGAAGAAACAGTCTGCTACTGGAGCATCAGAGCATCATAATTTCTCATGGACGAATGTATTAATCCTACCACAAATATGTTGCTTGTAAAACCAACACTAGTTGGCCACTGTATTTTTAATTCCTAACATAAACTTACACCACAAACACCTAATCACATGCCCACAAAGCTTGCATGTACCATGACCAATTTCCTGTCAGCTAACCGCCCCAACAGGCAGGCAGGAGGAACCAAAACTAAATGCTCAACAATGGAACTGAAACAAAGAAAAAATTACATACCCAACTTGAAAGCTCTTTTTGCAACTCACACCATTAACAAGTAGCACCCTTGCTTCCTGACTGCCTTCATTATAGTATAATTCCTGAATGGAAAGTGATATTTGTGCACACCCCATAATATGTACACCTGCCTCTGAAAACCAATATTTTAACCAAATAACCCATCAAGTAGTAGTTACCTGGGTTGGCCAGCCAAGCTCCACCTGGTCCACGACTCCACATGGAAGACTTGTATTTAGAAAGTTGAATGCACAAGTGTGAGGCCTGTATATGTCTACTTCCTAGTTTAGGAGAAGTACAGTGATGTGAGAATGATATCTTTATGCCTCTCCCTAGGTAATTATGTTTCAGCATTATTCAGGCCCAAGTCTATTCTCTTTCTATCCCACTGGTGGGGTTCGATAGTTATCTACCATTATGAGGATAGTAAGATTGGAATGCTAAATGATCTAAGGTTTGTTTCTTCAAGTGTGACTTCACTGCACGTGGTTTTTATTTTTTTAGGTGTTCATTAGGTGATGCGACGAACAATGATGCTTTCTATGAGAAAGCTTTGGAAGTTTCAAACAGTAGGTCAGTTAGAGCTAAGGTATTTTTCGACATTCCTGCTGTGCTTGGTGTGTTATTCACAATCATAAAATGCATTAATATATTTCTAATGACAAGTTCTAGATATTGAAGTCTATCTGGTGATAGGACCCCATTCCCCATGGATTATCCTGATCGAGCAGTTACTTTCGTTTTACAGCGATCTCTTGCTCGAAGTGCGTACAATAGAGGAGATTATGAGGCATCAAAAAATTTGTGGTATGTTGGACTAATTTTGGTATTTTGTCACTTCATGTTATTCTTGTTTTTTTCTTCGATGGATATTCTGTTCAGTTCATTTTCTGGATTTCTCATGTCCCTGAAATGGCTACATACCATTAAGTCATTCTCAGATAGATGATGGCAGCAATAATATCTGCAATTAGTGGGAGTTAAAGGCTGATTTAGGTTGTAAATATTGTAAAAGGACGAAAGCTGTTAGTTGCTCCAAAATGTATACCTGAACTCATACCCGACCTACCCATATTGACATAGGAAGGTAGGAGAGAGGTGATGACGTAGTGATTAGTGACCATGGCTATAAAAAATGTGAGCCAACTTGTTGATCTCATACATCTGTGACTCCAGCCACAGGTATCTTGTCAAGACGTACTAAAAAAATGGGGGGTTGAGCAGAAAAAGAGTTAAATCATTCCTTGACTCATTAAAATAAAAAAAAACATGCTGAAACCGGTGCTTGTTTGCCGATTTTGCATCTGAGAGCTTCACAACCATGAAAGTGTTGAGAAAACAGGGGAGAAAAACAGAGCAATAACTGATCCAGAAACAAAATGAGACTCCAGTGTCGAATCTTCGAAGAATTGAACGGTAGCTGGGATAAATGTGGATAGAACCTCAATTCAGAGAATGGCTCTGTTAGATAGTGTTAAATAGTAAAGGGGGTATTTTGTGTATTTGGATTATGTACTATTAAGCTTGTTTTGTCAATGAGAATATTTAACTTTTCCCTCCCAAAACCTAACAGGCTCTTCTATGCTGTGATTTTGTTTTGTATGCCTTGCTTTGTCATTGTCCTGAAACATCAGCAAAAGTCAGATCCGTGGATTGGTTTTTATTGTATTTTTGTTTTTTTTTTTTCTCTCAATGAGATTTAGTTCTCTCAATGTCACTTCAAAGTCCGGAACTAAAAGCTAAGGGGCTGTTTGGTTTGTCTGCTTTCAATTTTCAGTTTCAGTTTTTGGTTTTCAGTTTTCAGTAAAAAACAGAAAACAGAAAACGCGTTTGGTTTATAATTTATAATTTATCAAGCCTTGAGCGTTTTTCGTGTTTTAGATGTTTTGAGAATTTCTGCTGAAAATATAGAAAACAGTTTTTTATCGTTTTCTGCATTTTGAAGATTTTGAACTGAAAACTATTTTCTGTTTTCAGAAAACAGAAAATTCAAACCAAACGCGTTTTCTGTTTTATACAAAACAGAAAACACAGAAAACAGAAAACAATGTAAACCAAGCAGGGCCTAAACGTTCGATCAAACATGTAGGAAATGAAGCGTCAAGGTGTAGCAGAAGATAGACTAGAACTTCTGAAGGGTGTTAGTGGAGCCTTCAGGCCTGGAGTACTCACAGCCTTAATGGGTGTCAGTGGTGCTGGTAAAACCTCTCTGATGGACGTTCTAGCTGGTAGAAAAACTGGTGGATACATTGAAGGGACCATAACAATTTCTGGTTACCCAAAAAAGCAAGAGACATACGCTAGAATCTCAGGCTACTGTGAACAGAATGATATCCACTCTCCTCATGTGACCGTGCACGAGTCTTTGCTTTATTCAGCCTGGCTTCGCTTGTCACCGGAAGTTGATTCAGAGACCAGAAAGGTTATACTCCCAAACTGCTGCCAGTTCACATCATAAGTTCAAAATGCGGCATATTCAACTCTGTATTTGTCTAAGTTTTTTAATGCTTGCAGATGTTTTTGGAGGAAGTCATGGAGCTCATTGAACTGACACCTATAAGAGGAGCCTTAGTTGGGCTGCCTGGAGTAAGTGGTCTGTCAATGGAGCAGCGCAAAAGACTTACCATCGCGGTTGAGCTCGTGGCCAACCCTTCAATCATATTCATGGATGAGCCAACTTCTGGTTTGGATGCTAGAGCTGCAGCCATTGTGATGAGAACGGTTAGGAACACTGTGGACACAGGGAGAACAGTTGTATGCACTATTCATCAACCAAGCATCGACATATTTGAAGCATTTGATGAGGTAAAACATTATTAACAGAGATAAGATAATTTTTGAGCTTTTCTAGCCGTGAAGTTCACCATATATAGAAGATGGACTATAACTTAGATTCGGTTCGGTCTGCAGCTATTCCTGTTGAAGCCAGGAGGACAAGAAATGTACGTGGGATCACTTGGACGCCGCTGTTGTCATCTAATTGACTACTTTGAGGTGATATCCGTTAGAAAACCAACTCTACCAAAAGATCGACCTAATAGTAAAAGGCTCATGAATAATATACGCGAATGCCTCTTTTGGGCTTGAAGCGTGGACTGTGCACTGGCCCATTTTATACCATGTGCTAAATAAATGGGGGTCGTGCTCGCAGAATTCGAACTCGTGACCTTTGGTCACATACCATGTTAGAAAACCAATTCTCTACCAAAAGATCGACCTATGGTAGAAGGTTCATGAATAATATTTATTCTAACAATATCGTGATCACATTCAACAACCAGAACATTAAGACAGTCTCTCTCTGCATTTTCCACTTAACTTATTAATCAATTGCTTCCTTAAGGGCATTGAGGGAGTTCCAAAAATTACCGACGGCTGTAATCCAGCCACTTGGATGTTGGAAGTCACAACCCCAGCTCAAGAACTAGCACTTGGAGCCGATTTCACAGATTTATATAGGAATTCAGATCTATACAGGTGTGTTGAATGTATTAACGCATAATATCTTCACATATATTTTCCAAATATTTTCAACCTGATTTTCTCCTTATTTATCTCCTTGTTTATTTCCTTATTTACCATTTCTCTAGATTGTTCTAATACAAAATGTGTGTTGCATCAATAAATCAATAAAAAGAGTTTGAGTTGTCTTCTTCATTATCCCTCTGGTTGTTTTCCTTTAGAATGACTAGGAACAAATGTTAATGCAACTGAAGGTTGGGTTGGGTATTAGGCACAGGACGAATATTCAGAGAACAAATTTTGTTTGGATGCTTAATTTACAGGACAAACAAAGCTCTGATTCAAGAACTAAGCATACCAGCTCCAGGCTCCAAAGACCTACGTTTCGCTACCCAATATGCACAATCGTTCTTCGTTCAATGTAAGGCCTGCCTGTGGAAACAACATTGGTCCTACTGGCGCAATCCACCAGTTACTGCTGTGAGATTCCTCTTTACAACTATCATAGCCTTGATGGTCGGGTCAATCTTCTGGGACCTTGGACGCAAATAGTAAGTACTGACTTCTTGTAGTGAAACCAATGAATGCAGATAAGCCATTTGAGTACTCTAATGCTCTGCATGTCCATCTGAATTATGATTTATATTTCCTGCATTAATCTACAGTGAAACCCAGCAAGACCTTTTCAATGCAATGGGATCCATGTATGCTGCTACACTGTTTCTTGGTGTCCAATATGCAGCTTCTATCCAACCTGTTGTTTCCACAGAAAGAACAGTATTCTATAGAGAAAGGGCTGCGGGAATGTACTCGGCTTTGCCGTATGCATATGCCCAGGTTAGGGTGGCTTCTTTAGTGTTCTTCTCAAAGCTCTTGATAAGCTAACGTTCCATTCATTGTTGGTTAAAACGTTTTGATTTCTTTTTGCTTGATTGATTTCCAGGTTTTGATCGAGATCCCATATATCTTTATCCAAGCAGCAGCATATAGCATCATAGTGTATGCAATGATAGGATTTGAATGGACTGCAACCAAATTCTTGTGGTATCTATTCTTCATGTTCTTCACTCTTCTCTACTTCACCTACTACGGCATGATGACGGTAGCCATCACTCCGAATCAACACTTAGCTGCCATCATTGCATCCGGGTTTTATTCAATTTGGAACCTCTTTTCAGGATTTATTATCCCAAGCACGGTATGTATATATGTATATATATATAGAATTAGTTTCAAATAAGGATGTCCTCTTTGGAAGAGTAAGAGTGGACTTTTGTGGGCCATTGGATTTGGGAGATCAAAGATTGAGATTGATTACTGTTGGTAGTGGTAGTGGGTG
>JAOWBR010101797.1:0-14418 GCA_028571145.1 Dionaea muscipula
GTTTTATGTTGGACCGTTGGTTGATTTGGGTTTAGGCTTGTCCGGTCCGTGAGTTGGGGTTCACGGGGCGTACGCCGATCCACCCGGGGTGGGGTGTGACAGTATGCACTAGTGGAGATCATGAGGCAGTGGAGATCCTGAGGCAGTGGAGACCCTGAGGCTATGGAGACCCTGAAGTAGTGAAGATCCTGAGGCAGTTGAGATCCAGAGGCAGCGGATATCCAGAGATGGAAGAAATCTTGGGGCACGGAAGCCGAATCGGAGGCACAGGTGGCACTCAGAACGTGGTGATAACAGAAAGTTTTCTAGCTTTTTCAATCCAAGAGCTTCCGGGTGATGGAAAATTTTCTAGCTTCTTCCAGTAGCAAGGAGGTAGGCTTCAGGCGGGCGATAGAAAAATTTGTAGCTCGGCAACCAACCGATGGATCCAAGACTTCTTGATGTGAAACTTGGCCCACGGAACAGAATGACCAATCAAGTCACTGTGTTAAGGACTGAGGGTTTCAGCCCGTATGATGAGATATGTGGTAGTTCGTAGCCCGCGAATACAGGGGTTATCCCGCGACCTGTGGTACTCAACCCTTCAGGGACCGTGAGTGTTAACTCACATGTGGTTAACAAAGAGGTCGCTAGCGATCTGCGACTTGCAGAGCCGATGACCATGAATTCACTTAGTGAGCGATTAGATCGTTTATTTGAGCTTCTGATAAACTTTTTCACAACTCAACATGTTCAGCCCGCACGAGTTGCGGATTCACTTGCTATCGTTGCTGCTGGCGGACAACGTGAGGCCAGGGGAGACCTGAAGGAAACCCCGAATAAACGGGGTTCCGCGGAAGCGTTCAGGATCGCACCGGTACGTAGGATAGACGATAAAAATTTTTTCATTCACATTCGCATACATAAAACAATATATATAAAATATATATTAAATCTGGATCGATACCTCGCGGAGATCAACTCCGACGATCGAGTCCGGCAGTGCGCTACGTGCGACCGATGCTGCTGAAGACTTCGCGCGACCACTCGCGCCCGTGTACTGCTGTAGCTGTTTGACTGCGCGCGGCTGCCCTGTGCTCTGTCGCTGCCCTGCGCGTGTACTAGCACAGATGAGTTGAAACTATAGACCAAGTCTATATCGTTTCCTGTAGTCAAGACAGACCTGCTAAAACATCTCATGCTACAGTCGTACCGATAGGTTGTCCAGACCTATCTGCTGACTGTGAACCTAAACTTATATTCTATTCCTTCCAATGACAAGGTCTTCTGTATGTAGGCTATACCTTACACACCATGTCATCTAGAATAGAATAAATGGACTAATGCAATAAATTAAATGCATGCGAATTGCCAAAAATGATTTTCATAAAATATATCCTTTATTCATAATAAAATATTTTATTACATGTCTTTAGGATAAAAATCCTAACACAAACCACCTCTGGCAGCCACCATACCACGGCCCACCTGCCACCACCTACAACCACCACCAAATCACCTCCCCAACCGGTCACATCCACCACCAAACACCACCCACCGCCTGAAACACCACCACAGCCACCTAGAACCACCGACCGCCACCATCAAACACCATTCACGGCCACCAAATCATCCACAAAATCGAACTCACATCTAAATCAACCACAATAGCAGAAAATCTAGGTAAAACAAGTGTGAATCGAAGTTTATCCACGTTGGTGGTCGTCGGTGGTGTCGATTTCTGCTCGTTGGTGTTCGATTTCTACTCCTTGTCGGTGTTCTTCGGTGGTGCTCGTCGGTGATGTTGGCAATCGTCGGTGATGGTGGCGGCCGTCGGTAGTGGCCTTCGGTGGCAGTGGTGGCTTCGATGGTGATGGTCGCCGGTGATATGATGGTTCCCTTCAATGGTCGGAAATCGTGGACGTGGAAGAAGATGAAGGATGTTTGTGGTTTTGAAAAAATATTTGGATATTCGAAGGGTCAAACAGTAATATACTACCGTTTTCGTTCAACCATTTCGCTAGTATACTACTATAAAGTTAAAATTATCCATAAAAAAAAAGAGTCGAGATATGCCCGACTGAGGGAGAGTGCAAGAAGCAATGGGTATGCCACCAGATTGAGGAAAATAGAAAATTAAATTAAACACAAACAGTAAAGTAAACAAAAAAGAAAAATAAAAGGGTGACTTTGGGGCTTGGACAGATCATCTTCATCCTTTCTCGTGGTGGAAAATTCCTCCTTGCATTCTCCCCCTGCTTATTTAGTCCTCTTTTTCGTTTGCATAATTGCATTTCGAAAGCGAAAAAGGAAAATTGATTAAATAAAGTAAAATCCATAACCATTTAAATAAGAAACACAGAAACCAAAAGCGAAAAATCCGCTCTATTTAAACGCCTTTTCTTCCCTCAGCAGTCAGCACTGTCTGGTTAGAGAGAGAAAAGGGTGGTGCTTTCGTGCTTGTCCTTCGAGATTTTTGCAACGAGGTTCAAGGAGAGATCCTTGAACTTCTCTCGCCTGGTCTTTCCGAATTCTCTCCTTTCCTCGGATTTTCCATCCTCGTCTCCTCCTGCAGGTATGGTTCGATTCGATTTATTCCAGTCGATCTGCTGTTTCACTTTCTTCTCCATTTTTCCGAAAACATTGGGGAACTGTGCTTGATTCACTTGATTTGTGATTTGAATTTGTGAAATAGGTAGAAATTGAAGATGGATTTGTAGTCAATGGTGTTTAGATCTGTAAATGGTCTTGTTTGGATCTGAGGTGGAGTAGATCTGGTATGCAGTTTTAGTAGGTGAGAGAATTTATCAGATCGATG
Organism: Dionaea muscipula; assembly: GCA_028571145.1. Taxonomy (NCBI): domain Eukaryota; kingdom Viridiplantae; phylum Streptophyta; class Magnoliopsida; order Caryophyllales; family Droseraceae; genus Dionaea; species Dionaea muscipula. Next base: position 2,798 of record JAOWBR010101797.1, read on the forward strand.
CTTATCGATGATGATGCACCCTGATCTAGACCTTGCAAGGAAATTTTGATAAATTAAGTACTATCAGTACTTACTGGTGCTTATGTCCTTGTGTACCATGGGATCTCAGGACGGCCCCCCTATAAAAGATCTGGGATCACCTCCTCCTTCTTCCGGTGCATTGGGGAAGGATCCAAAGATTAGCAATTGTGTTTTTAGCTGATCTTTCATTACATTTTTGTACGTACAACACGAGGATAAGCACTAGTAACTACTGGTAGTGGGATTGGCTTGTCGTTGCAAGTTGTATGGTTTGACGTTTTACCATCGTGTTGTAGAAGTTAGATTTATTTGTGTGTGACAGTAGCTTAGTTGTTTTTCGTGTCTGGAAAGACTCCATATGGAGATGCTTCTTGTCTGTCCTGTTGTCATAGTTTGAGTCTCAATTGGATATTATTGATTTCTTTTGAGAGTGGATTGAAATGGATGGGAAATTTGAAATCTTGTTGGACTTTATTTGAAAGAAATGAGGGTTAGAACAATTTGTAGTCATATATAGAACGACGCACATGTCCTGGCTTTTTTTTGCTTTTTGCGGATGATGCTGTGAGATGTTGGATTTCACAAGCTGTGCAGATGCCTAAATCTTCTCAGTGGTCCGTAAGAGCATCTGGAGCGGACTACTCAAGAATTGGAATTTCTTACAGATGACTATTCACAATTTTTGAGGTCTTTAATAAATTTTGTGGGAATATTGTGTAATAATAACCTTAAAAAATCAAGTTTCTCCATTTGAAACTCTTGCTATCGAGTTTTATTATTTATCACACTCAATAATCATTACGCAATACTCTGACTATTTTTCATCTATTTTTTCCATCCAAACTCACAAAATCATTACACAACTCTTTCATTATTCATCATCTATTCACTCTCACAGTCCTGGATGCTCTAACATTCATAGGCTACTGCGGTGTGATTTTCTTGTTCTGAGGCCTCTATTCCTACTATTGTGCAATGAATTTTTTTCAATGGAACTTCTACTTCATAATTTATTTCCTTTAGTTGGTGGCGTCATGAAGGCACTATCAAGAACATGGAACTCATGGTTTCAATGGTGCTGTTTGTAATTTAGAAGCAGGCCCTGTTGATGATCAATCTAGAATAGAATGGATAATGTGTTTTATCTTGGTTATTGATAGAGGTAAAGGAGGTAAAGGACTATAGTATCTTTCATCATGGAGTGGCTTATAAAAAGGATTTAGTGTACTAAGCAGTTGGCCAACCTTGCCACTCACAAAATCTGCAGTTGAGACTTTTTTCTGTACATTTTTTCATAAAAGCTGCTTCATGTAGTTATTTCATCCAGGTACATAAAGAATGGCTGATGCTGAGGAGATTCAACCTCTTGTCTGTGACAATGGAACTGGTATGGTTAAGGTAAGGTGTTTGTTGTTTTGGCCATCAGTTAATTTGAAGTTTCCTCAGGGATTGCTCATGTGAGAAATTGATGCCTGTTTTATCTCATGTACAGGCTGGATTCGCTGGTGATGATGCTCCTAGGGCTGTGTTTCCAAGTATTGTTGGTCGTCCCAGGCATACTGGTGTTATGGTGGGCATGGGACAGAAGGATGCTTATGTTGGTGATGAAGCTCAATCCAAAAGAGGTATACTTACCTTGAAATATCCTATTGAGCATGGAATTGTCAGCAACTGGGATGACATGGAAAAGATCTGGCATCACACTTTCTACAATGAGCTCCGTGTTGCTCCCGAGGAACATCCAGTGCTTCTAACTGAGGCTCCTCTCAACCCTAAAGCAAACAGAGAAAAGATGACTCAAATAATGTTTGAAACATTCAATGTCCCTGCCATGTATGTTGCCATCCAGGCTGTTCTCTCTCTCTATGCCAGTGGTCGTACAACCGGTTAGTTTGTCTCTTTCTTGATTAGGAATGAATTATCTATTAGTTAATATTTCCATCACTGATACAGAATCTTTCCTCATCTTGGTAGGTATTGTCCTGGACTCGGGTGATGGTGTGAGTCACACTGTCCCCATTTATGAAGGTTATGCTCTTCCCCATGCTATTCTTCGGTTGGACCTTGCTGGCCGTGACCTCACTGATTCTCTCATGAAGATTCTTACCGAGAGAGGTTACATGTTCACAACCACTGCTGAACGGGAAATTGTCCGTGACATTAAGGAGAAGCTTGCATATGTTGCTCTCGATTATGAACAAGAGCTGGAAACTGCCAAGAGCAGCTCCTCTATTGAGAAGAACTATGAACTTCCTGATGGACAAGTTATTACCATAGGGGCTGAGAGGTTCAGATGCCCTGAAGTTCTCTTCCAGCCATCACTAATTGGGATGGAAGCTGCTGGCATTCATGAGACTACCTACAATTCTATCATGAAATGTGATGTCGATATCAGAAAGGACTTGTACGGTAACATTGTGCTTAGTGGTGGTTCTACTATGTTCCCTGGTATCGCAGACAGGATGAGCAAGGAAATCACAGCACTTGCTCCAAGCAGCATGAAGATCAAGGTGGTTGCTCCTCCAGAGAGGAAATACAGTGTCTGGATTGGAGGATCAATCCTTGCGTCTCTCAGTACCTTCCAACAGGTGAATATCACTGTGGTTTTCATCATTATCATTTTTCTTGCACTGTAATCTACTCTTTTGGTCCACTTCTTGACTCATCTTTATACTCTGTTTCAGATGTGGATTTCCAAGGGTGAGTACGATGAGTCTGGTCCGTCCATTGTTCACAGGAAATGCTTCTAAGTTGTACAAGTTCTATGATGGTGAGTCCAATTTTTCGTTAGTTGGCTTATTATGTCAAGTGTCATGAACTCAATTTCACTGAGCTGGAGGTGATAAAAGGTGGGCCATTGGGAAGGACGTTGGGCAGTGCTATGCTTGTATATCAATATCTTTCTTCCGGTTTTCATTCATGGAAGTGCTTGATCTTTATGATATTGCTCGAGATGAGGGTCGTCCAGATTCTTATAGCTTTTCAGTCCTCGCCTTTCTCGTCTTTGGTTCAGCAAGTGATTGAGTAGAATGTCTTTAGTTGGAGTGATTGTGATGCAACTTTTTCTTTGGTTTTTTTTGTTCCAAGCCCTCATTTGGTGGTTCTTCCCTCTTTCATGAATATTTTATTTCAATATCCGTTTGTATGAGAAATTTATGTCAGTGGCAGTATGCTTTGTTTAAGCTTAATGAATGGTTAATTTGACTTCATTGTCTGGTGAAGGGATTCGAGTTAAGAGCATCACCAGCAGTCGAGAATTTTTAGAGTTTTTGGAATTTGAATAGTGAGAGTATTGTATAATTATTGTTTGAATGATAGTAAATTTGGAGCGTGAAAGGAAATATGGTGGATGAATAGTGGGCAGTATTTTATAATAATTTTTCGAGGATGAATAATAAATTCTAAATTTAAAGTTTTTTGAAAAATATGTAACGAATATAATGGATGAATAATAAGAGTAGTATGTAATAATTTATTAGTGTTGATAAAAATTGATGTGTGGGTAGTGAGAGAGAGAGAGGTTGATAGCAAATTTGGTATGACTGCCGTGGATGTTCTAAGCTGGGTTAGTTCCACTTCTGATCATCCCAAAGGAAAAAGAAAAGAGACTACCAAGCAGGGGTGGAACCTGCTCAAGTATTCTCTCGTCTGTTATTAGATATGTGCAAGTGAGTGTGGTGACCATTGCTGTTGGATCTGTTTGCGGTGACACTTTTTCGTAAGAAAAACGTGAGCCTTCTGTTTCTGTGAACTCAATTCACCATGAATGTGGATAGAGTTAGCTTTCTTTTTCTATTTTTTTTTTCCCTTTTCTCTAGTAGGTGCGTGCGTGCGAAAATGGGCATCTTCGTGATTGCGTAATCTTGGATGTGTGCCCTCGTGTTTTTCATTCATTACTGATCGACAGATCAACTCATGGTTTGATGATTGGCTGGGATGAACAAGTGGACAATATAAATTAACCAGGTCATAAATCATAATCTTTGATTTGTTCATTATTTATAAGATCAGAAAGAAGAAAGAGATTGGACAATAATTGAGATGCACAAACGTTCTCCACTACAATGTATTTTGCTAGCCACCCTCTGCCCTAGTGGCCAGAAGTAGAGTGAGGTTCACTAATAAATCAATGGATCATGATACAAGTATAACTATTTCTACGTAATATCATCTATATCATTTATTTTATTATTAGACATCACTTATTAACCGTCATTTATAATCCTAAAAAATTCGGGTTGTAATTTTACATAAGAATAAACAGTCACTTTTTAGTTGTGATCGTATCATTTTCGTAAATCAATTACAAAAAATGAAAAATCTAAATTTGACGTGTCACTATGTTTCTGGTTAAAAAGGGGGAAATCGGAAATCCAAATTTTAAAATGTCAAATAGTTTGAAAACCAGAAGAACTTTAGAATTTAATTTCATTTATTAAAATAGTTCATTTTTAGCATTTATTCGGAATTGTTCAGTTGTTATGATTCTTTTTAAAAAAAGAGAGGAACTCTTTTTTAACCAATTTCATATAGTAAAATTCTTTGTTAGTCATCAATTTTAAAAAACTCTTTTTTAGCTACTTGGCTTAATAAAAAGTCATTAATATCCTTATTGATAAAAAATACATACCGATCGCTCTCACCGATTACGGATCGGTATTACCGATGACCGATCGGTCTTATCGATTCGGCCTAATCGATTATAAATTCGGTGTTACCGATGACCGATTCGGTCTTACTGATGACCGATTCGATCTTACCGATGACCGATTCGATCTTACCGATACTGATCAATCTTACTGTCACACCCCATCCTGGGTGGACCAACGTATAACCCGTGGAGGTTATCCACAAGCCGCACAAGCCTTATCTACATCTATGACAATCACAAGATGGAAACAATGAACTAAACATGGGTGGTGCATCATCAAACTACTCTATGTCTTAAAAACCTCATCATCAAATCAAGAGGTAAAACATGCGGAAGCCAAACGAGACAAAAGAGTCAAACAACTCATTTACAAGTTTGCCATCATAATTCCCAAAAATGCTATACCAAAAGAATGCCCAAAACATGGCTACAGGAGTCCAAGACACAAAAAGGGTCCTAAGAGGCCGTCGTTCATCTCCCTGCCGCAACCTCCTATCGCTCATCTATTCGTCACCAGCACAACATTTACTCGGGATGTACACGGGGTCAGAATAGGAAATAAGACATGATAATAGTAAATGTAAATGCAATAGAGGACTCCCATGAGGTTGTGGTAGTGACCCAAATCAAACGTATATATAACCGTTCCAACCACCTTAATCTGCGGCGCGGAGGTAGTTGGAGATAATAGGTGATATGCTTGGAAATATCTCGGGGGCGGTCTGCACCTAGGACATTCCAGAGGCAATCATTAAAGCCCCGATCGGATCGGGCTGAGGCGGCTTCGACCGGCAGAAAGGACCCTTTCGGCTCGGGAGAGGAGTGAAAGGTGATCCGAAGGTAATTCTGATCCGCTCTAAAGAGAACCTGAGAGGGAATGAGCAAACAACGTCAGAGGGTATCACAGGGTGTGACCCCGGGAAGACCGCTCTGATGCTTAAGTCAGCACGTGCCTAAAATGACTTGTAACTTCTGCGTGTGAGGAGAACCGGGATATGCAAGAAAGAGAGAGAGAGGACAGCCAGGAAGGAGGTCGGAACAAGGAGAAACGGAATGGACAAGAGAGCGAGAATCGCCGAATGGGCGTTCGGCCGAGGTCGGCTGGGTCAGGAAATGGTCGAGCGAAGGAAGCTCGGGCAAGCAAAGGAGGTCGGGCAAGCGAAGGAGGCCGGGCAGGCACCACCGGGCAGGTGCTCCGGGTAGGCACCCGAACAGGAACCCCGAGCAGGTGCTCAGGGCAGGTGTTCCGGGCAGGCAGGTGTCGGGCAAGCAGTCGATGGGCAGGCAGGCGCCGGGCAAGCAGTCGCCGGGCGGGCAGGCAGGTGCTAGGCAAGCGAAGGAGGCTGGGCAGGCACCCCGGGCAGGTGCTCCGGCCAGGCACCCGAACAGGTATCCCGAGCAGGTGCTCTGGGCAAGCAGACGCTAGGCACCCGAACAGGTACCCCGAGTAGGTGCTCCGGGCAGGTACCCCGAGCAGGTGCTCCGGGCAGGCAGGGGCAGGCAAGCGAAGGAGGCTGGGCAGGCACCCCGGGTAGGTGCTCCGGCCAGGTACCCCAACAGGTACCCCGAGCAGGTGCTCCGGGCAGGCAGACGCTTCGAACCCTAGGCAGGCAGCCGAGGGGTCGCAGTAGGAGATGGGTGCTCGGGGCCGGCGTGGCCAGTGAAGGTGGAGAGAGAAGTTGGTTCCTATAAATGAAAGGGTGGAGACCTCTTTATAGGCATGAACGACCGGGCAAACACGCCGGCTAGGTTGTCGGCTTTACCCCGAGAACTTCGAAAAGCTCGTTTGAGCAATCCGGAGCTCCGATTGAAGAACGGTCAGTGCCTACTGATAACGCGCGTCGTCGGGCACGCTATTTTTAATATTTATATACACGGCTTACCAACTAGAAGCTAGCAATGAGTCAAGGTCGATCCACGGGACGGTGAAAATCTTTGTATAGGTAGAATTAATTAGTGTTCCTAGAAGGGATATGTCGAATCAGGTTCGATTGGGTGTAAACAATGAATAAAATGCGATATAATAAATGATAGATGTCGCTAGAAGAAGCGACGACTTCGACCCTAACAAAGCCAGGCGAACAACATGCAATAATATGTACGTCATGGCCGTGACAGTGTTGTCGCGGTCGTGTCCAGTTAATCCGGTCACGGGCGTGACCTGCTAGTCACGGTCGTGACTAGTACAATTTCTCCAGGCACTACGCGAATCGAGATCCGATTGCGCGAGGGTTTAGAGGGTTTATTCGTGCAGTTTATCCCTTTCTCATGCAGATTTAAACTAGGATCTTGATCATGGACTTGTGTTTATTTTGATTAAGATTCTATGTGGCTTACGGATACGCTATCTCGAGAACTGAATCAAGGCATAACGAATCTCGGAGTTTCAATACAAAATACCTAACCTAGTTAACTGTCACAATCAACCAAAAACAGTTCAAATCCATAAAAGATGATAATTACAGGTTCAACATTACATCGAATCAAAATCCTAACACTAGCAAGCCATCGATCGTCGTTCGTTAAGCAAATCTTCACAACGACAATCATAAAAGATCAAAATTTAACAACCAAGCCTACAAATAAGGGTACCGAATGATTCGATCTGGATGAAGAGCGTCTCGTCGGTAAATTGAACCCGTCGAGTGTGAATGGATGGCCGCCGTGTCTCTGCTTCGTGCCCCCGGAATGAAAATCGCCTACTGGATCGCTTGAATGTGTTTGCAACGCCTAGGGTTCGAAGTAGAAGAAGGAAATCGATCTGCAGAAGCGTAGATTTAATAGAGCAGCGTACAGACACCCGTCACGATCGTGACAGTCAGTCACGGCCGTGATCATTTCATTTCGGGCTGGGCTGCGCTGCAGCCCAGTTTCGTGTGTGTTCGTACGAATCCTGAGCCTTCGGGCTCGCATGTCAGCGTGATTATCGTCCAATCTTGGTCCATTAGAGCTCCGGATCATGTCCAACCTGCAAAACCATGAATTTAAAGCGTAAAAACCGTAAACAGGTTTCGCACATCTTAAATAAAATACGACTTAGAGGACCGTAGCATACATATTTAGCATAAATTAGGAACGTGTTGAGCGCACTTTTATGCACTCATCACACCCCCAACTTAACTCTTGATAGTTCCTTAGCAAGCTAACATGATTAAAATGAAATAAACCATGCTACACGACAATTCCTGCACATTCCTAGTTCTATTAGTTATAATCCTCATACAGAAAATAATTAACCACAACTAGTGAGACATTAAACAACCATGGAATGTGTGTGTGTGCATCCAAGTCTTTCCATCTTACCACAAACCCGAGCACCGCAAATAGAAAATAAATCTAGTATAAGTGACAACTCCCAAACTCACAGGTAATATTAATTCAATTAAAGTGGACATGTGATCATTCAGGGAGCTGGCGAAAACAGAACGCTCAAAAGAAAATGGTCATCCTAACTAGGTGACTATCTCGCATTGAACCAATAAAAGGAACTAGTTAGGAGGACAAAGATTCGTCTTATCACATACCCTATGCTTGAGATTAGAATTTTCAATACAGCAAGAAATAATTTTGTGGCTTAGAAAATTAGGAGAGAAGTAAATAAGAAGAGATGAGAAGAGGGTATCCAAGGCAAGCAGGGAATGTTACAAAAAATCTTCACAAGGTGGTCAACAATTCGTATGCTTAGCTCATACACACATCTCACTACCTTCTTTTTCTTTTTTCCTATTCTCCTTTTACTCACAACAAACCCCTTTTTTTTTTTTTAAATTCCTTCTTTGCTTCTTTTTTTCAAGGCCTTTTTGTTGTTTTTTTTTTTCATTTCTTTTTTTTTTTCTACTTCCCTTTTCTTGTTTCTTTTGTTTTTTTTTTCGACAGGTCGTCCCCATGTGAATATTAAAATGACTTAGAGCATACTAAGTTAGGCAGAGAATCTCGCAGGCTTAACGCCAAGTGAAAATAAAAATAATGGGTGCGAGAATAAAAAAATTCAACGTGTTTGGGCTCAATTAGGGGTGCAAATGGAACATGCAAAGCAAGTTATTTGAAGCTTAATTTTTTTTTTTTCAAAAAGACAGCATTGAATTTTCCTTTCTCAAGCATAAACCACTAATCTTACCGCTAGACCCAGTCCTCTAACTGTTCAGTTCACAAGCGCAATGCAGGAAGTCACCTATTTCTAAATTTGTGGCACACCAATTCTCACAGCACTCAGAAAAACTCATGCTAGAATTTATTCCCTAAATATACATGCTTCATCTAATTCTTACCACACGACTTAGATTTGTACACAAATAAATATTCCATGGAAGTTCAGCTAAAAACTAACCTAAGCTAATCAATTTTTGGAGAAAAATGACTAATAGAACTGTACTAATGCACGATTATCCATACAAACATAGTATATCCATCCAATCATACAGCACACTAGGAACTAACAAAGTAAGTGCATTAAAAACATGCCAAAATTTTCAAGAGAAGGCAATATAAAAATTTACAGCGCAGTCCACTCCCCCTAACTAATCCTCGAAAAGTCCCTTGAGAGAGTAGAGAAATATCACCTGGAAGCTGCGTAGGGTCTGAAGATCCGTACAAGCTGACCCGCAAAGAAATAAAGAAAAACAGCAGCAAACAGAAACAAAAATGGAAATGAAAATAACTGTCTTTGCTACTCAAATCAACTGTCTAGGTTCTTCTACGTCTCTCTAACGGTGCTGTCCCTACCACCCCGAAGTGCAACGGGTTAGCAGGAGCGGTCTCCACTACTTTGGAGGATACCTCTGAAGTAGTAGCAACCTTGCCATAGATAAATGTTGCAAGAAGGGAAGTGAATTTCGCACACTCAACTTGCTTACCAACAACCAAGTTGCAACCAAAATGCGAGAAACAACTAAAAGTTCTAAGCCAGCATCAAGTTAGCTAGACGACTCTGATAACTACGAAAATGAAAATGTCTTTGGAAAATTTAATCACTGCATGGTCCTTCAGAGTCTCTCCAGCGTTGCTATCCCGGCCCTCCTAAGTGCAATAGGCTGGCAAGAGCTGCCTCCGCTAACTCCATAGAGAACCTACCAAATAGCAGTAACATACTTGCTGGCAATTGAGACAAGCAGAGAGGTGAAATTCGTAAACACGAGATTCCGCGGAAGTAGTCGAAAAATTTATCAATGAACGTTTCGGCTTCCCATACCCCCCCCAACTTGCTTACCGGCAAGAAATGTTAAAACCACATAATGGAGTAAGGCTCCAAAATTTTAGACAAACAACAAAACTTCAAATATGACTCAACAAAACTAAACTCTACGAAAGGAAAGGTGCGTATTTACAAAGAAAACTCAATCCTACTTTATCAAACTACTGCCCCTTGGGAGGCTGGGCAGGGCGCCCGTCCTCCCTTCTGTTCAGTGTGCTCAGAAGTTTCCCGACCTGCGTCTCCAACTTCGCAATTGCTTAAGTATTGGCACTTTCTTGCTGTTGGGTCTCTGTCAAGCTTGCCGACATCTTTGTTTATTTAGCCATGGATTTAAGCATCATCGCCTCAAATGGTGTAGGCGTTGGTTGCATCAGCGATGATGTTTGAGGAACTATGGATGGTTGCAGCTGTGGTGGTGGTGGTTGCTGCCATGAGAGTGTAGGATCCTGCGGGTAGTACCCGTAAGCATCGTTGACTTATTCTTGAGTGGGGTCAGGTGGTAGTGGCTGGGTGGATGGACAGACTGTCCAATGGTGTGCTGTGCAACCGCAGGTAACACAAGCTTCAGTGCGTGTAGGTGCGGGGGTGGTGGCCGCATCTTTCTTTAAAAGCATATCCAACTTCTCGGAGAGGGCTGCTACAGTGGATGTGAGTATATCAGTGACACTCAGCTCGTTCACATCCTTTTTCTTGTCAGCGCGAGCAGCTACTGGTCGATCTCTCCAATCGAAAGTGGATTGAAGTTGGGATGCGTCACTCAAATTCTCAAATAACGCCCACACCTCATTTTCATCCTTGGTCATCACGGACCCTCCGCATGAGGCGTCCATCATCTGACGTTGGTTTGGTAAGAGGCCGAAATAAAAACTCTGCACCAGTTGCCATTTGGGAATATCGTGGTGAGGGCATTTGCGCAGCAGATCACCGACTCGATCCCAAGCTTCATAAAGATGTTCCGTATCGTGCTGTTAGAAGGTAGTGATCTCTCAACGGTACTGCAAAGTCTTCCCAACCGAAAAGTAATTTCGAAGGAATGCAACACTCATCTCCTCCCACGATGTAATTGAGTTTAGCGGCAGGATGCTAAGCTAGTGTTTCTCCTGACCTCTTAGTGAGAATGGAAAAAGGATGAGTCTCATGGCACCAACCGAAAAATTATTGATCCGCAGGGTCGAGCTGATGCCAAGAAACTCGGACAGGTGGCTGTATGGGTCTTCCTGAGATAAGCCATTAAAAGTGTGAAGTGATTGGATAGTGTCGGGCTTAATCTCGTAGTGGGCAACATCTATTCCAGGAAAAACGATGCACGACGGTGTGTTTTACACGTTTGGAATGAAGTGCGCGTGCTACGGTTGAGCTACCCCATTTTTCCCGTTGTCCCCAGCATTTAATCCATTATTTGCAGGTTGATCCCCGTTAACCCCATTGACAGGACCATTCAAGTGTTGTGGTGGAAGGTTCACCGTAGTGCTAGTGTGTGGGTTTTGATTATTAATCCTACGTCTCCCTAAGTCGTAATTTATTAGAATTAATTCAGGCCTCAGGGATCGATGACCTAGCATATAAGTCCAATAAATAAACTAGAGGAGCAGGATAAAATAATAGCACAACTAGACAGGAAGCAGGAAATAACAAAACTGATGCTCCTGAAAAAATCCCAGGGACGGTCGGCGCCTAGGACCCTCCAGAGGCGATCATCAAAGTCCTGGTCCGATCGGGATGAGGCGGCTCCGGCCGGCGGAGTGGACCCGGTCGGCA
>JAOWBR010101908.1:0-14418 GCA_028571145.1 Dionaea muscipula
GTTTTGACAGGTTTTGATCAGTGACCTTGTAGAGGATGCGGCGGGGAGCGGTGGAGCCTCTTAGGACTTGTTTATTTGTTTTCCGCTGCATGTTTGTGATACTGTGCTACTCTGATATCTTTTGTGTATGAGATACACGTTGTTTGTATGATTTTCCCCGTTGTGGGACTTTTGGACGCATGTGTTGTATTTTCATGTATGATTTGCTTCCGCGCATGATGATTGTTGTTGTTCACGATTTAGAACTGTTTTAGTGGTTTTGCATGTTTTCACCCGGCTTCAATGACTCGTGAGTCCCTTCACGAGTTATGGTCAGTAACCCGGTTTGGGGGGTTACAATCATTGTTGTCTGAGTTTCAAGTAATTACCGTCTTCGCCTGTTTTCCTACGATCGTCACCTACTTGAATGCATTATGGTTTTGATGAAGCTCATTATTGTTAAATGCTTTCAACCGTTGAGTTGAGTTGGATTGTATACCTTCTTAGAGTTTTTCACGGCTTGCAGGCTTTATAGCCTTTGAGGATTTTACAGACAAGAGATATGGATTTGGTTTTCTAATCTTTGAAGGTTTTCTCTTTTGAGAAACCAAGGCCACCTTCGGGTGTAACAACGTATTTAAGTCGTTCCAATTCGCGGCAGAAGGATTAGGACAGTTACCTCTTGATTATACATGTTCGCGGTGGTGCCATACCGGGATGTACATTAAGTTGGCGTTATTGGGGTACCATAGTTGAGTGAATCTTTTATATGACCTATTGTTATTATATCCATGATCAATTCTTGTCTTTTTGTTTTTGAGCGAGTTTTCTATTATGTTTCTCGGATGTTGTGACATCATGGTTTGCGAGCTTTGGATGACACATCTTTTATATTGTGGAGAGATTTCTTCGTTGGATCATGTGGATTTATGAGTCTTGTGTGACTCACATGGATTTATGAGTATTTTGCGACTCACGTGGATTTATGGGTCTGGTATGACTTGGTATTTATGTGATGGGAATTCAGTAAAAGGTTTATGATGGCTTTGGATTACTATGATATTCCGGATTTATTGGCGTTTTACTACCCTTGTGGATTATACATTTTGAAACGCATTCTAATGAATGATTGATATTTACTATGGGTGACGATCCTCATGGATTTATACTTTTTCCTCATGAATGGATTGTAGTGCGGCTCAAGATGCTTGGTTTATGACTATCATACTTTGATTTACCATTTCTCCATGTCATTTACCTTTCTATCTCATTTTCAACTCACCAGATAGTGATGGCTGACTGATTTTACCCCTACTTGTTTTGGCAGGAGACATCTTTTGGTGTCAGCACGGATGTTGTGGACAGACGATGCTGCCTCTAGGATTTTCATTCTTCCTTCTAGTTTTGCTTCCGCATTTATTCTTCTAGACATTTGATTGTTTCTCCATAAGGACAGACTCGAACCTTTGTTGTTGTTGTTGTTATTGTTATTGTTGTTGTTATTTTTGTTGTTCCATGAGTTTGTTTGATTCCTGTTGAGGAATAGTCTTTTATATTTTAGTCATTTTCATGACTTGGAGTTGCCTATCCTTGTAGTGGATCGATTTTATCATTTCAGATGTGGTTCCTTTGGCCTCAATGACCCGTGGATTGCTCCACGGGTTATCGTCGGTATCACCCGGTTTCGGGTGTTACACAAAGTACTAGCTTTACTACTTGTAACTAGCTAGAAGTGATGAACCAAGTTCATAAGTATCTAGTTGCCTAACGGGACGACGATCCTGCGGTAAAAATCGGGTCAGGGACTTGGTATTTGCCACAGTGACAAGTCAGGTTCTTAGATGACTGATAACCCCAAAAAAAGACTTAAATACAGGTCGGGAACCTGCTGATCGCATGCTATCAGTAATTAAGCATGAACGGGTAAACACTCGGTAATATATTCCGAGCACACAAGCTAGGACTAGCTAAACAAAGCATTAAAGAACGTAAACAATATGGTCGAACACATCCAAACAGTGCGAGAAAATCAAAAGCACGATCAAAGCAAAGAGTTTAGAGTGATTACAGGGATCAAACTGATAGCCCAACCCGAGAATGTTTCAAACAGAAAGGGAGAGGTAATGTCTCATCAACATACAACTTTTAAGTGTTCCATGGCGTCGTCATTAACCATATTATCCCCAACAGGATCTTTGTCTTCGTCTTTAGTTGGGGACCCATATGATATATAGTAGGATTGTCCCTTGGCGGTAAACTCAATGTCGTCTATCAGGGATGACATGCCACCCCACTTCTCATTCTCCGGGATGACCGACGGGTACTCACTCATGTGGTCTAGGGCGTGCCAATACCCCTCCACCACAAGTGTCCGAGACATCTCATTCAGGGCTTCTATTCCTTCAGGGGTAGCTTTCCACTGCTCCACCAATTCGAACATAGAGGTGGACTATTACTACTCACACTTAGCAATCTTTTGCTTCAAGCTTGCTATTTCCTCATTCAGGCCTTAATGTTCTGCCTTCACATCCTCAAGCTCGGAGCGGAGTGACCCACTCTTGTCGTCGTAGGTCTTGATCTACTCCTCCAGGTCGTGGACCTCCTTCGTCCGAACTTCGCGCTCCTGAGTGACCTTTTTGAGGGAGCTCGTGAGATCAACAATCTCTTTCATATGTTCCTCGCTCCTCCTCCTATAGTGGTTATGCTTAGCTTTAAGTTCCCGAACAGCTTGTTCATACTAATACATGGTCACCGACGCCTGAAAGGAAATAGTTAGTTCGAGGTTGCAAATAAAAGTACGCTCGTTCTATGTGATTAAAACCAGACCTACACCAGGGGATATTGGATACCCCGCTCCATCCACTCCAGGTTGCGATTCCCTACGGCGTTCTTACAAATATCCATATCAGTAGGGCATCCCGTTCTAAGCGCCTGGGCAGCTGCTAGTGCATTAACTTCGCAGCTTAGAAGCCTTAGGTTTGGGAAGGGGAGCTAATACAGTTTTGGTTTCACTTGGTCAAATATTAAGCCAGGGGACACGACGTGTCCGTAACCATCCAAGGCATCTGAAGCCCGTTAGTTACGTGACTCTTGAACAGCCCTCTAGTATAAGGAGGTAGACGGCAAGAGTAAGAGCTGAAGGACGGATGCACAGATCGATCAGAGCTAGAACCGCCCACAGCTAAGGCGGTTTCACAACCCACAGCAGGGTCCGAAAACTTCTCAAGAAACAGGTTTGGCGGGGTGCTATCAATCCCCCGAGAGCGGTCATCGTTTCATCCCTTCCCTTTGTTTCCAGGGTTGGGGGGATGCTCGCTTATGGTATGGTGGTCACAGCAATCTTCTTTCTTGACACCTCCTCCTTACTTAGACTAGCCTCTCGAGGGTTGGAGTTTTTGTTTCTTTCTTCCCTCCATGCCTGCATCAATCACGAAAACGTTTGAAACCAGGAAAGGAAATTAAAATGAGTGACCAGCGCTCACAAAATGACTGCGCTAATACCGAGAGGAGACCCTAGAGCTACCCGAGTTCCCCTAGGGCTAGAAGGGTCAGAGATGGCGGGAAAGTCAGAGATTTCGTGACCAACTCTGTGGGAAGATAAAGACCCGATGGAGACCTCATCGTCATCGTACGATGAGTTAAACTCCTCGTTTGCAGAAGCTATCATCTGTGGTGGACCACGGTACAGAGCGTCTATCCCCGCGATGTGAAGGTGGTCGTGTCGAGGATAATTTGGACAGACTAAAACAATCTTGCGTCCCTATGGGAGTCTAGTGCACGTTTGAGCGCGTCTTCCTCGGGTGATAGGTAGTCCCGTGCAACCAACCGAGTTTTGCTCTGTCGCCACAAAGGGTTGACTGGTGGGATGCTTGGGCCACTGATCCAGCATCAAGAGCAGTGTCAGTGCATCATCTTCTTAGCAACCCCATCTATAATCTTCATGCCCTTTCGAGTGCGAAGAGAAAAGAACTAATTGACTCCGACTCTCTTATTTGGGTTCCGAAGTACCGGAGGAACACATTGGCGCTAGGGCGATGATTGATCTCATGGCACCCCAGCACGATAGTGCAACGGATCCCCTAGGCATTGGGGGTGAGTTGGGAAGGAGACACTCCTAACTAAGTACACACCTCTTGGTAAAAAGGGCATAACAGGAACCACAACCCGTATCTATAGATTTGATATGCACTGCATGACTGGATCTCCCATCGGCCATGGGGGTGTCTGGGCGTTCGGGTGAGGTAAGCCTAATGTCCATATGCTCAGAGAAGTTACGTAGTGCGACACACTTCTTCGGATCCATCTTCGATGAGAGGGGGCTCTTCGTGGCAACCGACCCTGATGACTCATTGGAGTCGGATGACTCTGTCGCCTCCCCCAATTGGGACGGCTCAGGTGGTGGCACGAGTGAAGCTGACCCTACCCTGGTCCAGGAAGCGCGTCCCGCCTGCCAGCCTTCGAGTGGGACTGGTAGTGTTCATGGGGATTTCATCCCCTTGAGGCTCTAGGGAAGGTGATGGGGTTGGGGTTGATAGTCCTAATCCCGCCGCTATGGAACTAAAGAGGCCCCTAGCCTGGCAGGTTTTTCAAGTTCCTTCAGAAGAGGATGACATACTAAGGGTGAATACCTTCGAGAAACGTTCGCGAGCCGGAGCTAGCTTTCTTCACTAGGGTAGCTGTTTCACGAGCCGGAGCTTTCTTCGTTGGGGTAGCGTTTCGCGAGTCGGAGCTTTCTGGATGCTTTCCCAAGTTCGCTCTGAGGAAACTCTTCTGGAATGAATGGAAAAATGAAGACCTCTAGGTCTTATTTATATGAAAATTAGGTAGGTCCCGCCGAAATTCTGTATCCCAAAGCACGGAAGATAGCATATCTGACAGGTAAAACCCCAGAGTGCTCCCGAAGGAAGAGAAAACTAAAACTCTCTCCTCAGAATTCTACGAAATTAAGCAACCCCTCCCCTTGAAATTCTACAGAACCAAGCAAATGGGCTGGGCAGCAAATGTTATACCGGGAAGAAATACATCACGTACGTGGTAGATATCGGTACACATGGAGGAGCGTGGACCCAACCACCTCCACGTGGATGCATGACGTGGACTGACATAACAAGGAAGAATTATGGGCACGTAAAGGATGCGTAGGAGTTCGAGTCGTGTGCACGGAGGAGATCGAGCTCCGCCAAGGATCACCGTTGCCCGCCGACGGGCCACCAACCCCTTAGGCCGGTCACAGACCGGCCAGAGGCCAAAAGGTCGGTCACGGTGATAGGGCAGCCTTCAAGGCCCGATGATGACCTCGCAGATGTGTGCATGGCTATGCACGGCCACGAGAGGTACCCATGGCCGGTCAAGATGACCAGTCAGCTCCCGTGAAGTGTCTGGTACCGATCTACCGGACCGGCCAATCTCCTTGCAACACCTTCTTTCGATCATCTTCATCTCCACCGAAGACCCATCACTTCCCATGCAAGGCCTATCATCTTCGTGCAAGGTCGGTCGCCTCCCCGTCTTTAAGCATGGCCGGTCACGGGGCCTGCCATCACCTTTTAAGGCCGGTTAAGGAGACCAACCACCCCTGAGATGCTTTTCCAAGGCCGGTCTACACAACCGGCCAAGCTTCGATGCGTGCCTAGGGCCGGTCTACACGGCCAACCAGCCTCCTTGAGTATCCAGGGCAGGTGTAGCTGACCGGCCAGTCACCATTCACCCCTAAGGCCGGTCCAAGTGACCAGCCAGCATCATTGTAGCCTCAAGGCCTGTCTTGGTGACCGATCTTGCTTCCAAAGCCTTGTCCTCGCGGTCGGGCAATTCTCATGAGGTCATTCATAGGTCGTTTCGCCAAGGTTATTGTTGTCAAGACTTGTGAATCCATAGGTTGACCAAGACTCTCAAGGGTATGCATCGTGTGTAAGTACGCTTTTCATGGAGACCTAGCAGGGTCAATCTTTCAAGGCGGAAAGCTGCACACAAAGTTGGACCGAGTGACAAGTTGGCTCAAGCCTGCAAAATCAGACCTAGCCCAAAGACATTTCGGAGATATTCCAAAATGTTCCTTAACAAACATCAGTGGCGAAGCGATCATTTCACAAATACCTCCTCCGAATTCTATGAATAGGGCCCTCGGCTCTATTATTCAGGGACAATCTCCGATAGCTGAAAACACTCTTGCTCCTGCATTCAGATTCTATCATTTGGAAAACATTTGGCTCAAGTGTTGGAGGGGTCTTCCCGAGATACCTACCTTAGGGCCCTCTAACGTAGAGTTGCTATGTGTGCAGCAAACGTACAGTTGTCTACCACGTGACAGTTGGCAGTCTTCCATGTCAGCACAATAAAGAAGAAGTGTTAACAAATGTTTATGAATTAAAATATGTAAATGATACCAACTGATCCTAAAGATAGGACTAAGGTCCCATTTGGTGTGTAAAGAATCAGACTGCGTCTAGGTGTAAGTGACTTAGACGTTCCAACGTCTGGTATGTGATGAGAAATCACAAAGGCGGAATTGATCTCTCCACTCACTGATCATGATGAATTAAGCACAAAACAACACACACAACAAATATTCAAAGAGAAATGGAGAAAAGAGAAGTTCTCACTTGGTGGAAAAAACAGAGTAACAACTCTGGAACTTGATTATAAATTTTTCGAAGTGTGCATGCTCCTAGTTATTCCCGCACAAGGGAATACAAATATATAAATTGTTATAACCAATGAAGACAAGACACGTGTCAATCAATTGTAACAACCTAGACATACTTTCCAATGTCAGCTAACAAACCTAAAACAATAGGTCTAACTGAATCGGCACAGATCCCTAAGCTCAACTACCAGGGGTGCCAACCTCTGTGATTATGCCTTCTGAGAAGTTGTCTACTATGGCGCTAACATGCCTCACGCCATACATATCCTGCATTAATCCTGATGCTAAGACCTGTCTTCATGAACAAGGTTATCATGAATAACATCCATGCAACAGGATTTGTCCACATAATCAATGGAAACACAAGTTAGAACAACTTGTCGCCATGATCTTTAGCCCTGGGAACTTACGCCACAGTTTCCCTTCGCCATGGCGATGAGAGTTGCTAACTCTCAAACTAGATCTCATCTAGTCCTAAAACTTGGTATACATACCAAATCCATCATGAAAACATCTTGAATCGAAGTGGCATCAAGATAATCATTGTGGATAAACATATCCATCATACCAGTGCCATGGTCTCACGGCTTCAACTGAACTCTGCCGCCACCATGTCTACGCCACCAGCTTAAGCTTCAACATACGCTGAGAAACCTCAACAAAACTCCCTCTTCTCACATATGATGAGCAGCATTCACAAGTCTTGTTATCCCACAACACGTCTTGAACTTTTTCGGAGATAGCACTTTTGTCAACATATTAGCACCGTTATCATCGGTGTGAAGCTTCTCTAGTTCAAGTTGATTCTCTACCAATGCATCTCGAATCTAATGATACTGCACATCAATGTGCTTTGATCGAAAATGGAATGAGGAAATCTCGGCTAAGTGAATAGCACTCTAGCTGACACAACGTAACATAAATGTCTCTTGTTCAATCTCCAACACGGCAAAGAATCTCTTCATCCACAGAAGTTCCTTGGATGCTTCAGTTGCGGCAATGAACTCAGCCTCTGTGGTTGACAAAGCCACACACTTCTGCAACTTGGATTACCATGCCACGGCTCCCCCTGCAAAAGTCATCAAATAACATGAAGTATACTTCCTTGAGTCCAGATCGCCCGCCATATCCGCATCAGTAAAGGTTGTTAACATTGGAGACTCCTCACCATAGCATAAAGCTAAGTCTGATGTACCTTTCACGTAACTGAAGATCCACTTCACTGCCTCCCAATGCTCTTTACCCAGATTAGACATGAATCTGCTCACTACTCCAATTGTATGAGCTATATCTAGCCTCGTGGAAATCATTGCATACATCAAACTCTCTACTACTAAACGCATAAGGAACCCTTACCATCGCCTGAACCTCATCCACAGTACTTAGAGATTTATCATGGCAAACCTTAAAGTGAGGTGTCAAAGACGTTGGCACTGCTTTAGCTCGATCCAAGACGAACCTTTTCAAAATATTCTCCACATACCTTTGCAGTGTCAAATACATTTTCCTATTCCATCGAATGATTTCCAACCCAAGGATTTTCCTGGCAGCTCCCATGTCTTTCATCTCAAAGACTGAACGGCCCCTACTTTCAACTCTTGAATCCTTTCGAGGTTCTTGCCCATAATGAGCATATCATCAACATACAATAGAAGAATAATAAAATCATCTGAAGAAAATCTCTTCACAAACACACAGTGATCTAAAGTTGTCTTGGCATAGCCTTACTTCTGCATCGACGCCTCAAACTTTTTATACCACTGCCTTAGCGCTTGCTTGAGTCCATACAAACTCTTCTTTAGCTTGCACACTAGGTGCTCCTTCCCCTTCACTACAATGCCTTCAGGCTGTTCCATGTAGATTTCCTCCTCAAGTTCACCATTGAGGAAAGCCGTCTTCACATCCATCTGCTCTACTTCGAGATTCAGTTTGGCTGCATGACCAAAGATTATCCATATGGAGGACATCTTGACAACTGGGAGAAAATTTCTTCAAAATCAACACTGTTTTTCTGTGAAAAACCTTTCATCACAAGCCTAGCCTTGTACCGAGGCTTCCCATTAAGCTCTATTGTCTTGATTCTGTACACCGACTTGTTCCTGAGTGGCTTACGACTCTAGGGAAACTCCACCAACTCAAAAGTGTCATTATCCTTTAAGGACTTCATTTATTTCTCCAAGGCGTCGAGCCACTCATCCTTCTCAGCATCTTCTAGTGCTTCATGATAAGTTTCGGGCTCCCCATCATCAGTTAACAAACTTAATTCAGGCTCTGGGTATCGGGCAGGTTTTCTCCTGATCCTCCCTGACCTTCTTGGCATCTCAGCCTGCGGTGGCATCACCTCTCTTTGTTGCTCTATGGCGTGACCTGAACTGGCCGCTTCAACCTGTGCCGTCATCTCCTGTGGCGTCACCTCAGCAACTTCTTGTGGTGACATCTTAGCCTCGCTATGGGGTACTTTATTTTCTTCTGGTATTAGCTTCGGACCCTCCATATGTGCTCATCAAAGACTACATCCTGGCTCCTAATCAGCTTCTTCGCTTCAGGATCATAAAGCCTGTACCCAAAACCATCCAAGGCATAACCAAGAAAAATGCATTTATTTGACTTTACATCAAGCGCAGACCGCCTGTCCTTAGGGACATGAGCTAAAACAATACAACCAAAGCGATTCAATCTATCATAAGAAATTGACTTTCCGGTCCAAACATTTTCAGGGACATCTAGCTGAAGAGGAATGCATGGAGAAACATTTAAAACATGGACTGTAGTTCCTAAGGCCTTGCCCCAGAAGGTCTTTGGTAGTCCACTCTGTGAGAGCAAGCATCTCACAATCTCCATCAAGGTTCTGTTCATTCTCTCAGCTATCCCATTGAGATGTGGTGTCTTGGGGGTTGTCCTTTCATGGAAAATCCCTTGTTTCCGACAGTAGCTGTCAAACTCACCAATGAACTCACCGCCATTGTCAGACCTTACCGCCTTCAAATTCTTCCCAGTTCGCCTTTCCACAAAGGCACAGAATTCTTGGAACACTCCAGCAACCTGGTCCTTTGTTTTCAAAAGATACACCCAAGTTTTCCTAGAGTGATCATCAATGAAAGTCACGAAGTAACTACCACCACCCAGTGATTTCACAGGCATTGGACCATACACAATAGTGTGAACTAGGTCCAAAATCTGATTCTGTCACCGTGGCGTCGAGGAGCTCTTGAACGCCACCCTATTCTGCTTCCCCTAAAGACAATGTTCATATCCCTTCAGATTGAAAGACTTTAGCCCAGGAAACAACCCTTGCTTGACAAGTACTGCCATGCACTTCTCACTCATGTGTGCAAGATGGTTGTGCCACAAGCTAGTGGCTTCTTCATCTTCAATGACGTTAACATGCCCCACCACTAGCTTATTCTGCAGAACATACAGAGCTGAATCCTTCCTACCCCTCGCCACGACCAAGGACACCTTGCTAAGTTTTCAACCACCGTCCTTGACGACATTAACAAAGCCATCATCATCTAAACGCCCCACCGACAACAAATTCGATCTCATCTCGGGAATATGTTTCACATTGGTCAAAACCAACTTCCCACCCAGCTCATTTTCTAGGCAGATACTGCCTATGCCTACGGTTGCCGTCGTGCCAACATTACCCATCCTAGTGACGCCATAGTCTCCTGACGTGTAGGAGGAAAACAAGTCTCACCTTGGAGTAGCGTGAAAGGTGGTGCCACTATCTACCACCCACTTTGTCTCTAATCCAGCAAGACACACTGAGTCCTCCTCTAACAAAGGCAGAAACTCACCGTCCTGAGCAGAACTAGAGCTGGTCGAGCTCTTTGAAGACTTACTTCTGGAGTTCTTAACTTCTCCTGTTGCCGGCTTGCCACCATGGTCTGGCCATCCCCGCTAATACTTTGTTTCTGAGCATGCCACTTATAGAAATCCCGCTTATAGTGACCTTTCTTGTGGCAATAGAAGCACTCAATGGTTGCCATGGAACTCCTCCTATCCCGACTCTTACTTTTCTATGATCCTCTTCTTGCCTTGTCTCTAGCAAAGCTCCTCCCCCTGGAATCCATCGCCATCAACTCTAGATTTATGGATCCAGATCCGTTTGCTTGCCTCCGAAGATCCTCATTCAGGATTTTGGATTTGGCAATATCCATGGTGACAACACCATTTAGAGCCGAATTTATGACGGTCATCCGAAAAGTTTCCCAAGAATCTGGGAGAACTCCTAACAAGCAAAGTCCTCGCAATTCATCATCAAAATTGATGCCCATACCTACCAATTGATTCACGATCCCTCGAAACACATTCAGGTGATACATGACTGGACTGGAATCATCGTATCCCAACGACATCAGCTTCCGAATCAGGAACATCTTATTGTTTCCTTTCTTCCGAGCATACAACTGCTCAAGCTTCGTCCACAACTTGTTTGTATCCGCAATATCACAAATGTGCTTGAGAACGTTATCATCCACCGACTAACGAATGCATCCACATACTTGTCGATGTAATATCGTCCACTCCTCTACGGTCTTTGCAGCTGACTTCTCTCGAAACCCCGGAAGATTCAAATGCTTCACATAGAGGAGATCCTCCATCTTTCCCTTCCAAACATGGTAGTTCCCTCCGTTGAGTGTGATCATCCTGCTGTGCTTGGCTGCCATTGTGAATCAATGAAATCCTCTACTACAACTTCAAATAAAACCAAATCTGAAAAAATTGAACTCGAGAACACCTTAGACTCCCTCGAATCCGAAAAACTCGAAGAACTCGATCACCATAGCTAGAGAACAGCGCACTTCTACCTTGCTTTGATACCACTTGATGAGAAATCACAAAGGCGAAATTGATCTTTCCACTCACTGATCACGATGAATTAAGCACAAAACAACACACGCACCAAACATTCAAAGAGAAATGGAGAAAAGAGAAGTTCTCACATGGTGAAAAAACAGAGTAACAACTCTGGAACTTGATGGTAAATTTTTCAAAGAGTGCATGCTCTTATTCCCGCACAAGGGAATATAAATATATACATTGTTACAACCAATGAGGACAAGACACGTGTCACTTAATTGTAACAACCTAGACACACCTCTCAATGTCTACTAGCAAACCTACAACAATAGGTCTAACGAAATCGGCACAGTTCCCTAAGCTCAACTGCCCGGGGCGCCAACCTCTATGACGATGCCTTCTGAGAAGTTGTCTACTATGGCGCTGACATGCCTCACGCCATGCGTATGCTACATCAATACTAATGCTAAGACCTGTCTTCGAGAACAAGGTCATCATGAACAATATCCATGCAACAGGATTTGTCCACACAATCAACATAAACACAAGTCAGAACAACTTGTCGCCATGATCTTCAGCCCTTGGTACTTACGCCACAGTTTCCCCTCGCCATGGCAATGAGAGTTGCTAACTCTCAAACCAGATCTCATCCAGACCTGAAACCTGATATACATACCAAACACATCATGTCAACATCTTGAATCCCAATGGCATCATGATAATCATTGTGGATAAATATATCCATCATACCAGTGTCAGGGTCTCACGGCTTTAATTGAACCCTGCCGCCACCATGTCCACGCCACCAACATAAGCTTCAACATATGTTGAGAAACATCAACGGTATGAACCTAAGGTAAAAAGAGCCGTCTGACATTGGCCAGATGCAGATGGTAGAATCGTCAAAGTAAGAAATATGTTAAAAACCTGCTTTTATGCATGGAATAATATGACTGTGGGAATAAGGGTCATATTGAGATATGAAGCAAAATGGTATAAATTAGATATAATCTTAGGATAATTAAAGAAAAAATAATTAGAAAAAGGTACATAAAATATACCGATCAAATCCCCTCATGACCGAACGAGGTTGCAATGCAGCAAATGTACTACCTTCGTTGGTAGTAATAAAAAGATATCGATCCACAAGGAATTATCCGCAACAATGTTTAACAATCCCGTGACCCATAATTCAGTGAAGCGATTATTTAAAATTGTTTTGCAGGGAAAGTAAAGACTGGAATTTAAATCGCAGAAATGTAAGTGCAATTCTCAAGTGCAATTCCCCCACGACAAGTGTCACTCGACAACCAACTCTAGTGCTATGAGTCAGCAGCAAGGCAGGATCGATTCTTAAGATCGCCAACCGACTTCCGCGGAATTAACCTTAGAGGTGATTAGACTGTATCCACGGCGATGAAAGGATATGATTGCAATGCCTTCTTGAGAATGGAAAGGTTAAGAGAAAGACAGTAAAATGTGATGAAAGGTAAAAGCTTGTATTAAAAAGAGTTGTGAACACAAAGGTTCAAGATGATTTCTGGATCATTTACACATACTGATCCTACTCTGTCATAGTGGTCTTAACAAGTGTGAATCTACTCCTACTAAAACAACCACTACCACTCTGTTCACTCTTCTCTCACAAGGTATCTTCGCAAGTGCGTAGCTTCGAGCACTCGTGCGGGAGTTCGATGATTTGAAGTGCTGCAGCTTCATAGCTATTTATAGACTTTCAAGGTGGTGAAATTGCGTCTAGGTTCATCCTTATCCTTTGAGAAATTTGTGCATCAGTTCCACCAGAAGATCCATTGAAAGTAGCCTTGAAAAGTGGAGGAGAATCTAGAAAATCTGGAACCGGAATGCAACTGCTTGGCCAGGTCATCAAGGCGGGGCGACAGGAAGTTGTGGCATCGACCCCTGATGCGTCAAGCAAGAAAAGGCCTCGTCATGATCTCGCAGTAGCTAAGTGTCGCCACGGCGTCAAGGTCATCTATCTTGAGAAGGACGTCTCCAACATCAGATAGGACAGCATGATTCATCTTCTAATCATCAAATAGGACCTTGGATCATTCAGGGCTTCATGTGTGAATCTTGGATAAGGAGTTAAGGTCAACTGTCGCCACCGCTATGGAGATGGGTACCAGGGCCTTTGATGTTGAGGCGATGGTTCTTCCTCTATGGAGTATAAGAGATCCGATGAATAATTTGATCTCATAGATAGCTTTAGTGGAACAAATGAACATGATTGGACACCAGATCAACAACGTTGAATTCTTGGATAGTGAGTTAGGACATAGTGGTGTCGCGGCTTGGTGAGACCACATAGCTCCGTGGCGTCAGGTTCTTCTCCACAGAATCTCCTTTGTTGATTTGAAGTTTTGGCTTAACAGGATGTTAACTCATGTTGAATAAAGGCCATGGATACTGGAGATGACAAGATTGAGTTCCTGAATCTCAAGTTAAAGGTGAACGTCGTCATGCTTCAATAGAGCTAGCCACCTCCATTACGTCAATTGAATGGATTGAGAGATTCTGAACTCCTCTGAATGTCATACTTGATGGGCCATCTTGGAAGGTTATCTAAGACATATTGGAAGTCTTGGACTTAGGATCAAGCTTCTAGAAAATGGATGGCGCCATGTCAGAACTTAAGATGCTTTTCCACCCCTTTGCTCTAGTGATGGCGTCCATTTGCCTAGATTCCTCCAAATGATGTAAATCTTGAGAAATACTAGAAAAGAGGCATAGATCACACCATAAAAAATAAAACAAGGGACATTGCATATGTAAAAGGTAAGGTAATGTAGCCATTTCACAGCTACATCAACTCCCCCCAACTTGGCTCTTTGCTAGTCCTCGAGCAATGATATGTGTGATAACCCGTCCCGGGTTTGTCTTGAGTTGGTTGGCTTGACTCCGGTTTGGTTCCGGTTCGGTTTGATTTGGATTTAAATAAGATTTAAGTTGATTTGGGCTATATAGCTTAG
>JAOWBR010102019.1:0-14417 GCA_028571145.1 Dionaea muscipula
ATTAAAGTTTTCCCGATACGACGGCAATGATGATCCCACGAGTTGGTTGTGTCGAGTTGAGCAATATTTTGATTATTATATCACCCCTGAAGATGAGAAAATCTCCTTGGCGACCTATCACCTAGATGAAGACACTCAATTATGGTATCAACTCTTCCGTAAGGAAGAGACTGTAGTTACGTGGAATCGTATGAAGGAGGCCATCCATGCCCGATATGGTCCTATCCAGTTTTGTAACTTCTTCACTAACCTCATCCGTCTCTGACAAACGGGAACCGTCCAAGAGAACTTAAAGGAGTTCGAATGGCTCAGTCGTGCTGGCACCCTCTCCTCAACCCATCAAGTTGATTGTTTTATCGGTGGTCTGCGAGATTCTATTCGAATAGATGTTCAAGCTGCAAATCTAACCAGTCTCACGACTGCAATTAGCTTGACCGAGCTTTATGAAGCTCGTGCTCTCAACCAGCGACAGTCCACCCCCCTCACTGAAACTCGAAGAAACCTGGTTTCTCCTCTACCACCTACACCACTAATCAGCCCACCATCACACAACCAGAATCTCCTTGTCAAACGACTAACACAATCTGAGATGCAAGCTAGTCGAGAGAAGGGTCTTTGTTATAATTACGATGAGAAATTTCGCTCGGGCATCGTTGCAAGAAACTATTCTCCATTGTTGGCATTTATGGAGGTGACAATACTGATATGGAGACCAATGAACCCGAGCCCAACCTTGAAGATGATGTTGCTCCCACAATTTCCCTACACGCAATGACTGGGATTCACACCCCCCAAACGATGCGGGTATCTGGCTCCCTTAACGGTCGCTCAATTGAACTTTTGATTGACTCGGGAAGTACACACAATTTTTTGAAGGTTGCAACCGCTAAGGTTTTGAAACTGTAGCCCACCTCCTCTGAAAAATTATCGATGTTAATTGCCCATGGCGAACATATCCATTGCGAAGGATTATATCGAGGGGTTAAATTCCGGTTGCAAGGGGTCTCATTCGAGGCTGATTTCTATCTTCTTTCCTTAAGTGGGTATAATGCTCTTCTGGGTACTCACTGGCTAGCAACCCTCGGGGATGTTCGTTGGAACTTTGCCAAGCTTCGGATGGAATTCATTATCAATGGGCAACCTTTGATTTTGCAAGGATGAACGACCCCTCCAGATCAGGTGTTGGATGAGAGTTGCATGAACCGAATAATCCGTAAGCAAGGACAGGGTATGCTTCTCCAGTTTTTTACTGTCCATCTCGTGGAGGATCAGTCCACAGAAGCCGAGACCCTACCTGCTCATTTACAATCCTTACTGCAACAATACAAAGAGTTTTTTTTAGAACCATCTAGGCTGCCTCCACAACGGCGTAAGGGAGATGATTTAGGCATATGTGCAAGCTACAACTCCACTAACTCTTACTGATGCCGTGGGGTTGGCTAACTCCATGAAGCCAAGTTAATCAGCCAGAAAAGATCGACTTTCTCCATTGACAGTGACCAATGCCCAGCCATCACTGCACCTAAGGACAATGCCCCAACAAGTATCCTAGGGACATCATGGACAATCCCTATACTAGAAATTTTCCTTCATGCAATGACAGGGACATCGTTGCCTCAAACAATGCGGGTGCCAGGAGTGTTGGGCATTTGACACATCGTGATCCTCATCGATAGCTGGAGCACTCATAACATTTTATCTAGTATGAGAGGGAGATGCTCGCCCTCGTAGCCGCCTTTCGCAAATGTTGCTCGAGTAGATTTGTCATCCGCACGGACCATCAAAGCCTGCTTTTTTTATGAGAACAAACTATTAGTACGGAGGCTCAACAAAAGTGGCTTGTCAAACTACTAGGTTATGACTTTTCTGTAGAGCACGAGAGTGGAGTTGCTAACAGAGTGTTGATGCTCTCTCCCGTACACCACCCATGTCCAATTTTGCTATTAGTGCTCCTTTACCACAGTGGGTGGATGCTATCAAGAAGGAAGTTGCTGAGAAGTCCACGTCGCAAGCACTGTAGCATGATATCGCCACTGGTCCAGGTGCGATGGGTTGCTCTTTTTCAAGGGGGCGAATTTATCATCTACCCACATTTCCTATTGTCCAGGGCATTCTATTTGAGTATCACGACTCCACCCATGAAGGGTTAATTCCTTGAGTGGTTACGCTCCTCCTATTGGCAAGGAATGCGATCAATGGCAAGAGAGTTCATTCGCAAGTGTGACGTTTGCCAGCGGAATAAAGCAGAACATTATACCCCAATCGGAGTATTTGCAGCCCCTTCCAATCCCAAGCATGGTATAGTTTGATTTATCTATGAATTTTATTGATGGGTTACCGAACGTTGAAGGGAAATCTGTAATTTTGGTCTTGGTCGATCGCCTCTCAATGTGGCCATTTCATTGGGTTGCACCACCCATATACAGTCGAGTCAGTACCTCGAGTCTTCTTTGATAATATTGTCCGCTTGCATGAGATTCCCACTTCTATTCTAAGCGATCATGATCCCATTTTTATAAGCCTCTTTTGGAAGGAGTTATTTATATTGCAAGGGGTGACATTGAAGTTTAGCTCTGCCTATGACCCACAAACGGATGGCCAGACCGAGGTCGTTAATCACAGCTTGGAGATGTATCTTCGTTGCTTATCTCATGACAACCCTAGAGACTAGTTACAGTGGCTTCCTTGGGAGGAATATTGTTACAATACGAGTTACCATTCAGCTACTCACCGCGCCCACTTTGAAGCGGTCTATGGTCGAGCTCCACCCTCGCTCTTACGCTATTTGCTTGGTCTCGGCTGTCGGAGTAGTGGAACAAGATTTTTTGGATCGCAATCAATTGTTAAAGGAGGTTCGAAGTTCACTATGGATCGCCTAGAACCACATGAAGCAGCTACATTCAGACCGAGAATTTCTAGTTAGTGCTTGGGTCTTGCTTCGACCGCAACCATTTCGACAATTGTCTCTTGCTGCACGAAGGAACCAGAAGTTGAGTCCCAAATTCTCTGGTGCTTTTATGTTCTTGAACGAATTGGGCATCTTGCTTACAAACTGCAGTTACCCGATGATTCTAGGCTCCACCCGGTCTTTCATGTTTCATAGCTTAAGCCTTGGTATGGAAGCAGTGAACCACTTCAGGTTCTTCTTCCTAACCTTCCTGAGCTGGCTAGAGAGGAACCACACTCCTTCGCCATTCTCAGGCATGAGGTCAAATTGGGCATTCCCGAAGTCCTAGTTCACTAGCAAGACCATCCTCCCAAGGAAGCCATCTGGGAACCTCTTCATGAGATCTGCCTGTGATTCCCACACATTGTCCTAGCTTTGTCTAGCTTATACACTCCTGTGATTTTCAAATCTGTTCTTAGCTTTGTCTAGCTTTTGTAGACTCTTTTTTTACCTTCTTCACGTAGAATGTATGGTTTGCACATTCTTTAGGTGGTTATCAAGCATTTGATTTTTGGAGTTTGCAGAGATAAGGGTTGCGCATTTCCATTACGCATGTTTTCTTGGAGCAAATATAGATGAAGTGAAGCCTATTCACTTCTGTGATTTTATTTACCATAAGCTTTTGAATTAGCTTTGTCTAGCTTCTATAGCCTCCTTTTTCCTTCTTCACGTGGAGGCTTACTCCCATTACTAAATGGCCCACTACATGAAACATCGACTTTGCAAGGTTAGAGCATGTTCAACGGTACATGCTTGCCCCACAATTTGCTGATGTCGCACTGCTCCTTTGAAGATTGAGTGGCAAATTACCCGCATTGGTACAAAAAATTAATAACTAAAGAGTTGTTTGATTATCTTAGATTAAACGTGAGATTATATTTTTTTGGCCAAAAATACCCCTATATAAAATCAAAGTGACAATTCACAACCTACATCTACAACTCAACCAAACATAAAAATTAAATGAGTCATGACACAAGGGTAAAATGAGTCATTTTTTAGGTGGGATAACTAATACCTAAGAAATGGTGGTATTATATATCCAATGATTCTGTAGGATAAGAGAAATGAGGGGATTAATAATCCAATGTGATAAAAATCAATCAAACACACATTAACACTTTAGTTATACGAGGCAGATTAATAGTGTAATCTGACATCTTATCCCCGAATCAAATAGAGCCTAAATATCATATAATAAAAAAAATTCGGATTTTTTTCAGGTTTTGTTCGGGTTACGGTTCATTTTGGTTCGGTTTGTTCAGTTTTGGGGTGGGTTGGGTCAGATTTGCGGTTTAGATTGAATTTTTTCAGGTCTAATGAAGAGGCTGAGTCATTGTTCTAATATCTGGCTAATGCCTTTAAGATTCTTCCTTGCGCCTGTCACAATTGCGTCTTTCCTCCATTCTTGAGTCATTTGTCGATGAGGATGATGCAGAAGAGAATCATATCATCCATAAAATTGTTTGAAGAGGATTAAAATAGTCAGTCATGTCCTTCATTCACTGTGATACCAATGGAAGTTAGTTAACATATGGACATTCTAATAAAGTGATGATTTAAAGCAAACAGTTAGCTTGTGAAAGATTTTTGTGTATTATAATGGCGGGTTTTTTTGAGGGTTTGCACTTAGCATACTCTGCTCACAACTATTAGTATCCCGCTGATCATGGTTGTCAAAATCACGTATATTAGTATCCCGCTGATCATGGTTGTCAAAAACACGTATTGATTTGAAAAAAGTTCATTTCTAGTACAAGTCGAGCTCCACAAACAAGGTCAACAGAATTGTTTCGGTGAAATCATCCACAAAATGTGTTTCAAAGCTTGGTTCTGATGTGAAAATCATTAACGGTGTAACTTTCTTTCATATTTCTTTTAGACTTAATGTTTGATTTAGCCTGTTTTCCCTTTTGTTATGACCTGAAAGTGAAATTTAAAATGTAAAAACCCAAAAAAAAAAACATGTTTTCAGATCTGATGAAACTTAACACAACATTGGGGTAAAAAGAATTTCAGAATTTCCTCTCCTTCTCTATGGCATCAAAGGTTCTCAGTTTAGATCGTTGATCTTTTTCCTTCATCAACATGGCGGTTCTAAATAATATCCCCATGCAGAACTTTGTACCTTAGTTCTACCATATTGCATTTTTTCTTCTATATGACGTCAAATCTTTTCAGTCCTCATCGTTGATCACTTCTCATTTGTAGACATGGGTGCTACATACAATATCCCCATGCTGAGTGTTGTACCTTCTCAAATATTGCATTTTAGATATACATTTCTGAGGAGTAAAGAATGAAATTGAAGACATTGCCCGTAATTCCCTCTCAATTGTTGCTAATACAGTTCTTTATTGCTTCACTGGTGCAGCTGCCATACAGTGTTTGAAGAGGAAGAGACTATATGAACAGCAAATTGAGCAGCTCGGGAATTTCCAATTACGTATTCATGATCAGGTGAGCTGAATTTTTTTTTTTTTTTTTTGTTTAAGCAACCAATTGATGGTGGAAGCCAAAGTAGTTTCTTTGGAGTCTAGGAATGAGCTACGTGAATGTGCTGTGAAGCTTTGTTTTTATTGTTACAGATGATAATGTTAGAAGGTGCAAAAGCTACCACGGAGACTGTAGATGCTTTGAGAACTGGAGCTGCTGCAATGAAGGCCATGCAGAAAGCAACGTAAGAATAAGTCTCTAGGCTAGGACTTGCATCAAATTTACTTTTATTATTGTCTATTTGATTGCTGAGGAGTCGAGCTATCAGGTGCTTTCCTTCTAATTGCAAGATTGGCAAGTGTATTAGGTTATTAGCACATTGCACAAATGCTATGTGTTTCCAATTACTGGTTCTAGAGTCAAGCTATCATGTTCCACTCTAAGGAAGTCTCTGGTACTTTGCTGTGCATTTCACTAAATTTACTTTTTCTTTGATTCCAGTGGAAAGTTGAATCATCTTTTTAGTTTTGTACTATTTCAAGTTTAAGTGACCACCTCATGCTTTACTTATTTTCCACAGTTCTTTTTGATGTTTCCACCATCTTTTGGGATCATATATTTATTCGTGCTTTGAAGTTTAGAACGGTTATCATCAATGGAGAATGGATGTTCTCATTGTAATATCATCCTCTGAAAATTGCTGTCGCAGTAATATTGATGATGTGGACAAGACGATGGATGAAATCAATGAGCAAACAGAGAACATGAAACAGATTCAGGAAGCATTATCGGCTCCAATTGGTGCTTCTGCTGATTTTGATGAGGTCTGCTTCACTCCTTGAGCATATATTAACTGCAAATGCATGTCCTCAGCATGTTCTTAAACATAGTTATTCTCTAATCCCACAGGATGAATTAGAAGCAGAACTCGAAGAACTTGAAGGTGCTGAGTTGGAGGAGCAGCTTCTGCAACCTGCAACCACTGCACCTGCTGCTCCAGTTCAGCTCCCATCTGGACGACAACCAGCTCGTCCTGTCCCACAGAAGCATTCGGCTGAGGAAGATGAACTTGCAGCATTGCAAGCTGAGATGGCCCTTTAATAAAGGTTGTTCTCGCTTGATCACACAATAAAGCAGCGTCTTTTCGTGCTTTTCATTACACAAACAGCAACTAAGGGGAAAAGAAAAAACATTTGGACCAGTTTAGGCAGTGTGCATCATTTCTAGGTTCTTACCTGTGAAATCTGTGTAAATTTGAGGATTTTGAAAAGAAATTATGATTACCTGCATCCAGTTCTCTTACTGAATTGCGAAGAACACTGATGCAGCGGTGTTGTGCTTAAATATTGTTATGTTTATTAACTTTACAGTGACAGCTTTACTTTTTGCAGGCTGCACTGCCTGGACCTTTGCAATGGATGTAACCAAGATGAGTCATTTGGAGAATGCGCAGCTGGATCACTTATAAAATCTCAAGTGCTCTTTGAGATTGTACATAAAGATTGCATTAAGGAGAAGACTTTATTTGATGCATGTATTAAGCGATACATGTGTATATTGGTGGGTATTTGCTTTATGTTTATTTCTACATATGGTAACATATGAGATGACTGAAACGATATCATGTGTGCTTTCTCATAGAACTATGATTTTATGTTTTTATTCAGATTGTGCAAAGGTTTGGTGCAAGGGCCTAGTTCCTCTTTGATTATGCATTTTGGCCATGTGCTATTTTTTGAAGTTTCTTACTGCTGGAATGGAAGGTTCATATGTGTACAATGTGATTTTTTTTACTGAACACATTTGGACGCTTTGGTGTACCTCATTCTTTATCATCTTCTTTTTTGAAGGAAAGATTTGACCCTGACCCTTACCCTGAGTTTAGAACCTTTTGATTGTGCAAGTCATTTCAGCATAATATGCCGATTGAGAAAGACATGGCTTGTGCATGTTGAAGCTGCTGTTACAAGTAGCAGGACATGCTTAGGTCAGTCTTCTAAAACCAGCAATAGTGCGCTGACAGCAGACAATTGTTTTTCCTGTGCTATGAAATTCATGTTCTTTTTAGAGAGAGATTAAGAAAAAAAAAAAAAAAAGAAGAGGGTGGCCAAAGGTTTCTCGAAGTACAGTGTCGACTCCCATCAGCAACTAGAGCTGCTGCGCCCTTGGTCTGTAGGCCTTCAAGATGAAAATCATAATGAAAATCTAGATTAAACAAGTAAATCGCAATATTCTCCAAAAAAAAGAAAAAAAAAAAAGAAAAAAAAAAAAGAAAAAAAAAACCAAGAAGCAAATCCCTTTATAATGAATTTCTTATCCTGAATTATTTGATCAAAGAAATGGTAGCGACAATCATTTTTATCGACTCTCCAAGGAATTGATCCATTAAACATTTAAAATACAAGCAACTGACGGATATGTTTTTTTTTCCCCTCATCATCTTTTTTTGTCTTTTGACTGTAGCGTTATAGACCAATCATAAAGTGATTATGAAAGAGTGACTGCCAAAATGACCGTCACTACCCTTTCTCTTATACCAATCTTTTTTCTATCTATAGATTTTACATGTTTACTTCTATGCTTTAGAATTAGCAACTTGTTAGCAGCATGATTAACTAGAATCAGGTAAAGAATGAACTGTTGTGGACAAATTGACATAATGAATCAACTGTTGTGGACAAATTGAATTTCTTCATATATCAGTCTCCTAGATCCTACATCAATTTCAAGAAAAGTTAAACCTGCTATCATGGGAGGATCGTGTATAATCTAAAATGGGTTTTGCACAAGCAATGGACACATCAAAAGAGTACCGACCAAAGTCTCCTATCGGGATAACAGTGAACGTTTTATGGGATGTGTTGATTGATGTCTCAAGGACAAGAGGAAGTGATATATTCAATACCTAACTACTAAGGGAAAAAATTTGGTGTTATGTTCGTTGGAGAATGTACAAATGGGTGACAAGTAATTGAACAATCAAGAAAATGAATCAAAGCATCACGTCCAATTATGTGAATTAAGCCCTAAGATTTGGCGTACACCAGCAAACATTGATTAAAACTCCAATTGCTGAAACCCCAGGAAGTATTTGGAACCCTGCGCCCCCCAAAGGAGCATGCTTGACGTCCTAGATAAAGATAAATGGAAGCCAAATGTACGGCTTGGCATTCAAGCTGTACCTCCTTTTGACTGCTAATGTATATGTTAAACCTCGGATGTACCCAGCCTAGATCATGTATAGGTGTTGCATGGTTTTGGCTCCGGCCGATATGGAATGAACAGCTTGAATGTTTACATGTTCATATATATGAAAGTCACCTATTCTGATATGGAAGCCAAATGTACTACCTTAGAATATCCTTCCTACATCTGCTCATCAGTTGTACCAACAGAAGCCATTGCGGGTAACTCCAAATAGTCAAAATCATCTGTAACTCCAGCCTGCAGGAGAAGTTGCAAGGGATGGCAAACAATTTTAGAAGAATGTACTGATGATTCTCTAAAAAACATATTTTATATACTACTCACAGGACCAATAAAATTTTCATCTGACAAACAGGAATTCAATAATCAAGACAACTAAAGGTTATGAGCTCGAGTCGTTTAAGGTAGAGTCATACAAGAAGGATTCATTGCATTGTATATCATGTTCCTTAGATTCATTTCCAACTTGTGCTGATCAGACAAATTATACAGAGGACGGTTGGAGACATTTCCTTACGTCAGTCAGTAAGATTTTGAGCCTCTTGGATGAGAATTGTTTCAACACGACAAGCTTTTTAAAGGTTCATTCAGAATATTAGAAATGAAAGATGGTATTGGCAACACAGCAATCAACAAATATTAAATGTATGACAGATTAAAATAGCAGATAGCAGAAGCAACCAAAAAAAAGGAAAGATCTTCCTAACATCCTAACATGGGACATAGTGCTATTGACTCCACATAGTGCAACTGTGCCGTAATTAAGGGTGTACACGATACGATACAGCTACTCGAATAATCCACGAGCAGAACTCAAGCTTGGACTATTCGGGCTCACGAGCCCTGAGAGCTTAACAAGCTTAACGAGCCTCGCGAGCCTAACGAACTTAATGAACTTTTATATTTATAATTTTTTTATATAATTATATAATAATATTTAAATATCTAAATTTCTGTTTCAAATATTTTAAATTAAAAATAAATAAAAATTTAATTTAAAAATCATACTTGGGCTTGATATGATACTTGTCGAGCCTATCGAACTGAGATCGAGCTCGAATCTGGTCTCCGTGAGCTCGTCGATCTCGATCTCGAGCTTGTTAGGAGCTAAATGAGCCGAGCTCAAGTATAGAGATCATCGGCTCGGCTCGACTCATTTACACCTCTAGCCGTAACTTTCAAGTCCATGAAGCCTTTAGGGGTGAAATGCCTATTTTCATGAAAAAATAGACATACCTCCGTGTACATGTTCTCAAGCTGCTCTTTAGCCTGAGGGAAGTTGTTTGAACACCACTGTCGTAGAGTGAAAATGTTGTCTGCAATACATTTCAACCAGGTCTCAGGAATACCATCTCAGCAAAAAATGCATACCATCTAGCCTTGGAGTCAGATCACTAAAATAGGTTATGGGTTGTAAATAGTAATTGAACTAGAACCTGTCCATCTATTAGCTGCTGAATAAGCTACCTCAATTGCTTTTCCTGCCACACATTGATATTCAAGATCTACATTATGCGCCATCCATGCGCGGGGGGGGGGTGGTCGGTTTGCTAGAAATCTAGAACATAGGCAAAACATCCTTAACTCATCGCTTCAACAGCAGCTGGATCATTGTCTGCATACTGCACCATCTCATCCTAACG
Organism: Dionaea muscipula; assembly: GCA_028571145.1. NCBI lineage: Eukaryota > Viridiplantae > Streptophyta > Magnoliopsida > Caryophyllales > Droseraceae > Dionaea > Dionaea muscipula. Next base: position 10,234 of record JAOWBR010102019.1, read on the forward strand.
AGAATATAAAGAGACCATGAATTTTGAGTCAAAAATGTTTGCAGGAGTTAAATATGACGAATGAGGAAGATAAGTCTGAACCTTCAATTCATTATACTTTGACTCAATACACTTCAGTTCATTTAGAGCCTCCTCTCTTTCATCCTTTAACAGTGACACAATGATAAGCAAAGCTGTCGTTTCCAGTGAAATGAAAATACATTGAACAACATATGAAGCTCGACAAACTTACAGACTCTTCCCTTCCCTTCTTCAGGGCATTACATTGTTCAACTAGCTCTGCAAAGCGTTTCTTGCTGCTCTGGAGCTCAGACTCCAGCTTGCCACGAACATTCCTCAGCTGTTAGACAGGTAATCATGCACATGAGCAATACAAGGTATGTAAGAAGCTATGATTAAGTATTGAAACTGAAAACAAGCTACAAACTTTTACCTGGTTCCCGGCAGTACTAGGAAGACTCCAAAAGTATATCTGGAAAAATAAGGCACGCATCAATAAACCAAATCAAAGATGGTAACAAGGGCTAGTCCATTAATATTGATTTTAGAGAATTTCAGAAAAAAAAAATTGAATATTTTGCAGTTCGCAATTAAAGAGGGAAAATTCATGTGCATGCTTACCGAACTCCCTATCTTGTCCTTCAAGACGAGGTCGTCATCAACTAGACTTTGGATGACATCCTTCACTGATTGACTGATGACCCCTTTCTTTGGTCCCAACTTCTCAAGTTCCTTAAGCTGAGGTAATTGAGCAGCATGTAGTCATTATAATTAGTACATTTCTTACCTTAACCTTGTTAAGATAGATAGGCTTATCTTAATAAATAGGGTTGTATATCAAGATAGAGTTATCTTGTTTTACCATTTATTGAGGGTAGACTAATCTTTTCACCTTTCTTACCCTATATACAGTCTATTTTTATTTAGGTTTCCATATACTTTTCATCAATAATAAACCCCCGTTTTTCTACCTTCTTTTATTTCTTGAGTTTCTTTCACATGCTTTCAGAGTGAGTTTCATGAGAGGAAGCTTAATTGAAATACAACTTACGTGGATCCAGCTCTGTGGTGAGTTGGCTGGGTTTGTAGGGGTAGTGCACCCCAACGAAAAAAAAAAAAAGAAATTGTTGATCGTACAATAACATTCACATTTGGGTTCTGCGCCTGCCTTTTCGGAACCAGGTTTTGCATTCGTTAGATATTCATTTAGTTTCAGCAATCTTTTCCTTTACGTTTTGGCTTTTTTCGATTTTGGCTATTGAAAGAGACAATTCTCGCCGATTAAAAAAAAAGAGAGACAATTCTCTTCAATAAATGGGTGTGAGGTTGGATTGAAAGAATTATTTGTATTGAAGTTATGTGAGAAGAAATTTTTTTAAAGGTAAAAAGATGTGGGGATATGCTAGTGGGACATCTAAGCAACCTAAGAATACTAATGCGAATTATGCTATCTTGTTATCTGTATGAGAGGTAAACAATGTAAGGATTATTACTTGCATTAACAATTTTGTTAAGCATTCCATAGGTGCACGGGTTGACAAAGTATGAGTCGAGAAAAGAGTTATGGGATCATCTGCAAAGAGGTTATACACTCAAATCAAATTTTGCAAAACAGTATGAATTGAAAAATGACACATGAGCTCTTCAGCAAAATAATACGAGTGTTTAAGTGTTTTGTCATGCTATGTCCAATCTTTGTGATTGTGCTATGTCCAATCTTTGGATGAGTGGTCGACTATGTAGTATGGACACGGATACGGATACTGACACAATATTTTTGAAAAAATGGACACGGACACAGCAAGGGACACATCAATATAATATTAGCATATATATATATATATATAATATTCCGTGCTTAAATTGTAAAATATTAAACTCTCAACGGTCAATATTCAACGACTCAACAATGGGAAATGGGCAATAGCATTCATATTGTTTGAACCGAGTATTGAACCAAAAAAAAAACTGATATTATTTAAAATATGATGATAGCTTAAACTGATATTATTTAACTGATAATTTTTTAAACGAGTATTTAAAGTATTACAATATTATTTAAAATTAATATTAAATAATAAATAATAATATTATTTTTATTATTTTTATATACACAATATTTTCATATGTAAATCTGGATACTATTCTCTCTCTAAATATTATGTATACTTATTTTCATATCCCAGTTGTGTCCCCTACCCTCACCCTGTGTCCCCGGCATGTCCTATCCGTGTCCCCGGCGTGTCCCTACTCCCCTTCCAAAAATTAGGACACGTCAGGCATGTTCCATGTGTCTCCGAAGTGTCCTCATGCCCCAAACGTTAATACATCACCTTCTAGGAGTATCGGTGCTTTATAGGTCATAAACTACTTAAGGTTTGAACAGATATCATATTCGGTGCTATAATAGTTTGAACCCGAAGCCCTTGTTTCATATGTCCCCAAAAAAACTCCGGAAGATACTGTTACTAGATTTTGATTTCTCAAAATCATCTCTCTGATGTTTGAGAGCAAAGTAATCAGCCAGGTAGCACACTACGGATCATTTCTTTTTCTTCTCAACATGGTGCGAACAAAAGCAAACTACCGATCATTGTCTCTCCATTAACCAATGAGAACAAGATTACTGTATTGTCCATCTTTATCAGAGGATAGTCAAAGCTTTGATTAACACCTCCACCTCACTACATCTAGACCATGGTCTCATTCATATGCTGCTGGCTTTTGTCCGATACACACAATAGTTTCTTTGGGATGCTGTGGCCTAATATGCGAGTCAAAAAGTTTTAAAAAGTAATTAGTAGCCAAGGATGGGGGTGTGTATGACTATGGGTATCCACAATCCACATACCCATCTAAAATGCAAATTAGCACAATTAGTCACAAAATTATCAAATTCAGTATGGAAGAGGCTGAAATAAAACTGTTGAGTAGAAGTTAGGAACTATATTCGGTGCAATGATCATCTTAGCTAATGTATTACGGCACATAGACGGCTATAACTTATTGGGGCAGACAGTTGAGCTCCATTGATCCCAGCAACATAGTTATAGAAATTTCGTACAGTTACACGACACAACAGGTGGCTGAGACAACATTTAACAGATATATGTACCACTACAATCTCAACGTAACAGCATTGTGGCTAAAAGAGCTATCCATCAGTCATATCAATGATCTTAAATGACCACGCAATCTATTACCTGGGATGCTCAATAACCTCAAGATAGAGTATGATGAGCACTGCTAAGCCAATTTGCAATGGATATTGGATAGTGCCCAATGTCCCGAATACTTAGATTGCTCTAGTTATCAGCCTATTTCTATCACATTCTCTAGTTCCTTACTTAGGAGTCCAATTCAATACAGGAAAAAAAAAAAGGATTGCTAATAGGCACCAAAATGGAAAGCAAATATCAACAACGAACTCTCATCATCTTCCAACTAATTATAAGATTCATCATCAACAGACGCATACAATGTCAAAAAGAATTTCGCAAATGTGCATATCAAATTATAAATTCAGTGATTCACAAAATTATGAGAAATAGGTCAGAATATTCACCTGAGTGCCCCATTGACCCTTGATGCATAAATCAGGGGAGATCTTACCATCTCTACCATACATCAAATCCTTCAAACCATCGATCTCATCATCATCATCATACACATATATCTTCAGATCGAGGTGAGATCCGTACCCTCGTACAGGCCAAGAGATGGAATGGTCGGGGCTGAAGCTGACCACCCCATCCGAGCTGCGCTGTTGGGCATGAAATGAGCACCAGTACGAGGGAAAGCTGACGCTCAAGATGCGGTCGGAAATGTGAGTGAGGATGAAGGTGGCGGCCACCAAGACGAGGGCTCGGAAATGGTTGCGGGTTCCCGGAGAAAGTTGATTCTGGTGGTGGTGCTGCGGCTGAGATGGAGAAGAGAACGGCGGCCTGAATTTGAAGGTCATGGAACTTATCCACGGTGGTTCGATCGGTTTCAGGCGTCTTGGGGACACAAGTGGTTTGAAGGAAGAGGAGGTTCGTCAAACGTGGGTTTCCTTTCCCCATCCCACTGTTGGATTTAGGCAGGGGTGAGAAAAAAAAATGAGCACCACATTTTACTAAACACAGCACCTTTTTAAAAAAATTTACAATTTTGCCCCTGACCTTTTTAAATAATTACAAGATTGC
>JAOWBR010102130.1:0-23873 GCA_028571145.1 Dionaea muscipula
CGTCCGGATGGAGCCATTCCCGACATTATTTTTCGTCGGGGTCTTCGGTGACCCCCCTTAAAATCACATTTTTTATGTATCCACCGTTCGGATCGTCTCAAAATATCTCCGATCACACGGGTGTCATAAGTGGTGTCATAACAAGTGTACATATAACGCCCCCATATATCGGTATATGTATGTATATGTATGTATGTATGTATAGCTATTGTCCCCTTGAGTAATTGAAGTTGATGAGAATTTTTCCCTTTCACTTATTCTACATGGTATCAGAGCTACCATCCTAGACCCACCAAGGACCACCACCAAAACCCTAAACCACCACCCTAAACAACCTGTGAAACCACCACCATTAGCAACTACCCGGTTAAACCACCACCACCACCACCACCTACCCAGAGGCTGGCGACAAGTGCTCGATCCATTTTTTTTAGGGTTTGACCTCATAGGGTGATAGAGCACCTCTCGATCTACAATCCGTTCAACCGCTCCATCGTCTACCGCCTCACGCGCCCACACGCGCCACTCTTGTCTCTGCCATGTGCCGTTGCACGCGCCCAGACCCTGCCGCCTGGACTTCAAAAAAAAAAAAAAAAAAATCCAGCATGCTCTCCTCCTTCTGCTAGACATTTATTCCTCTTGTGACAGTGGCATTTTCCTCCGTTTTCTACGTGTTTTGCCTTGCTCAAGGTCTACTTTTTCTCTATTTTATTCGACGAAGGTTTGAGTCCTATTTCTTTGCCTGGGTTCTGGTCTATGCCTGATGATGTGTTACTAGCTTGATGCGGTTCCTACTTTGTAGTTTTGATTCCTCGTGTGGAGCTCTGGATTGTACTGTCAGTGGTGCTCGCCTGATTTAATGTTCTTGTTGTCTTTGGGGATCGGTCTTCTCTCCCGTTTATGTGCTTCATTCCTTTGGATTGAAGGATACCTCCTTCCGTCAGTGATTGCGTCATTATTTGTTGGCATTGTGGTCGTACGGTTCATGTCCGTCGCAGGTGTTGGCAGCTACATCGCCATTTTTCTTATATTCCTTGTGGCATGGACCAAGGTGAGCAAGACTCTCCCCAGTCTGTTCTTTCACCAGCCACTTTTGTTCAGTCTTTTCCGTTCGTTCGGTCAGCAGCATATGTATCTGCTTTTTCTCGAGATTGGATTATTGATTCGGGAGCATCCGATCATATGACTGACTCTCTTCGTCTGTTGCATGAGTACTCCTCTTTGTCCTCATATCTCGATGTCCGAGTTGTAGACGACTCTTATGTATCGGTTAGAGGCGTAGGGATGGTTCCCCTGACTCCTACATTAACCATTTCTTCGGTTCTCTATTTACTTAAGCTTCCATTCAATTTGTTATCTGTGAGTGCGTTGACTTGGATTCATCATTGTCGTGTTTTGTTCTGTGCTAGCTCTTGTGAGATTCAGGATCTTTCGACGAGGACCCTTCTTGCCTTCTTGGTCAAGGTCATCGTACCTTAGAAAGACTTTATATATTGGATGTTCATTTCTCTAGTTTGGCTTGTTCAGGGGTTTCCTCCCCTATTATTGACCTTCATAATCGTCTGGGTCACCCGTCTCTCTCCGGCCTTAAGAGACCATGCCCCGAGGCTCGATCCGTGTCTCGGTATTTTGTGAGTCTTGTCAGTTTACTAAGCATCATAGAGCCATTTATTTGCCCCGGAGTGATACACGGGCTTCTGCTCCGTTTGAGTTAGTGTATTCTGATATCTGGGGATCGTGTCCGATCTAATTTCATGCAGGATTTCGTTACTTTGTGACCTTTGTGGATGACCATTCCCATATGACTTGGCTGTATCTGTTACGATCTTGTGATAAGTTTTTTTTGTCTTTTCCTCCTATGCCGAGATTCACACAGTTCTCTTTGCCTATCTGTATGCTTCGGAGTGATAATGTTCATGAGTATTTCTCATCTCAGTTTACAGCAGTCATGACTCAACATGACATTATTTACCAGTTTTCTTGTCCCGACACCCCTCCTCAAAATGGGGTTGCGGAGCGTAAGAACCGTCATTTGTTGACGGTGGCTCGCACTCTTATGTTTCAGAGTGGGGTGCCTAAGCTATTTTGGAGTGAGGCAGTCTTGACTGTTGCGTATTTGATCAATCGGATGCCGTCATCTGTTCTTTAAGTGGAGATCCCCTACCGAGTATTATGCCCTCATCAGCCTCTAGATCCATTGCCCCTGCGGATCTTCAGGTATACATGTTATGTACGAGACATTCGGCCTGGTCTTTCAAAGCTTGATCCTAGGTCCTTGCGATGTATCTTTTTGGGCTACTCCCGCACATAGAAGGGGCATCAGTGTTATTCTCCTAATTTACGACGTTTCTGCATCTCTGTCGATGTTGTGTTTCCTTCTTCCTCTCCTACACCTGGAACACCATCAGACTTTTCGTCCGTGGATGATATTCTTTTCTATGAGTTGGTTCCGGTTGCACCAGTTCCTCCATCAGCTTCTTCATCAGTCTCTCCACCGACTCCTCCTTCATCTGATCCACTCCTTCATTTGATCTACCGGTTTCTCTGCCTCTTCAGATTTATACTCGCACCCATCATCCTGTGATTTATTGGGGTTCCGCAACTGCTCCTAAGCCTCTCATAGATACTCTTGCTCCTGCACCTACTTCTGCTCCTGTGTCATTGGAGTCTTCCCCTGATTCTCCATCCTCAGATTTGGATGTTCCTATTGCCCTGCACAAGGGTCAGCGTAGTTGTGCTACGTATCCCATGGCTGCTCATATCTCTTATGCTGGAGTATCACCTAAGTTGCAGGCTTTCATCTCTGCTCTAGACTCCGTTTCCCTTCCTCGGTCGTTGTCTGAGGCTCTTTCTTCCCATGGTTAGAAGCAGGCTATGGTTGAGGAGATGGAGGCTCTTGAGGTCAATTAGACATGGGATCTAGTTTCTTTACATGTGGGCAAGACAACTATTGGCTGTAAGTATATTTATGCGGTCAAGGTCCACCCTGATGGCTCTGTGGCCCGTCTTAAGGCCCATTTGGTGGCCAAAGGGTATGCACTGGTTTACGGTGTTTATACTGACACCTTTTCTCCGGTTGCCAAGATGACATCCGTTCGGCTCCTCATTTCGTTGGTCGCCTCTTGCTCTTGGCCGTTACATCAGCTTGATGTCACGGATGCCTTTCTCCATGGTGCTTTACAGGAGGAAGTCTATTTGGAGCAATCTCCCATGTTTGTTGCTCAGGGGGAGTCTGGATATGTTTGTCGATTGAAGAAGTCTTTATATGGTTTAAAGCAATCTTCCCGAGCCTGGTTTGGGAGATTCAACTCTGTGGTCTTGGAGTTTGACATACAGAGGTCGACAAAGGATCACTAGTATTCTACAGACATTCTAGTGCTGGCACTATCTTCTTAGTGGTCTATGTGGATGATATCATTGTTACTAGGAATGATAGTATAGGGATTACTTCCTTGAAGCAATTCCTTCACAACCATTTTCAAACAAAGGATTTTGGACCATTGAAGTATTTTTTGGGAGTTGAGGTGGCTAGCTGCAAGTGTGGTATCTTTGTGTCCCAGCGCGTATGCGCTTGATCTGCTTCGAGATACAGATATGATGGGTGCAAAACCCAATGACACTCCCATGCTTCCTGGAGTGAAGCTTGCATCTGAAGAAGATGCAGTGTTTGATAAAGCAGAAAGATACAGATGGTTAACGCGGAAGCTGAGTTGTCTCACAATTACTCATCCTGATATTACATTCTCTGTGAACGTTGTGAGTCAGTTTATGTCTGACCCACGCACTCCCCATTGGGAAGCAACATTGCATATCCTTAAGTATAATAAGGGACACCCCAGTCGTGGCTTATTGTATAGCGGTCATGGACATTGTCGTATATAGGGTTTTTCAGATGCAGATTGTGCAGACTCTCCATCTGATCGAAGATCTACTACTTGTTATTGTGTTTTTGTTGGTGAAAATTTAGTCTCGTGGAAGAGTAAGAAGCAGCCAGTTGTTGCCCGATCTAGTGTCGATTCAGAATATCATGCACTTGAACATTTGATTAGTGATATCACCTTTCTTCGAGGGACTCCGAAATAAGCATTGACACATTTGACTAGTGATGTCATTTCTTCGAGGGACTCTGTAAGGACATCCTTTAGAACAAGGGACTCTGAAATAAGCATTGACACTTTTCCAGCGATTGGGGGAAAAGAACCATCAGTAATTTTAACTTTTTGTTTCCCAGCACACGGCTTGTAAGAAGAAAAAACAACCAGCCATGTGATCACTTGCGCCCGAGTCAATGATTCATATGGATCTGGAATCAAGAAAAACACTAAGAGCGCGGGAACTACCTATTTGAGTCGAGGAACAAGATGGAGTAGATTTTGAGAATTGTGTGGATGTGAACAGTTTATACAATTAGTCTAGCCATTCCTTATTGAAGCAAGTTGTTCCAGCAAAATTTTCAGCATTGGTAGGCATCTCCCCTGCTATGCCTATGATCTGGAAGGCACGACTATTCTGATTGAATGAGAGTGGTTTCCAATTTGGTGGTTTACCATGTAAATCTCAGTAGGTTTCTCTGGTGTGCCTTGGCTTGTGGCAGTGATCACACCATACCTTTTTCCCCTTTTGATTGTGCCTTGATTGTCCAGATGGTGTGAAAGGGCCACTTCTACTGGCCAGTGCCGATCCTTCAGTAGAGGGCTGAGTGGTTTCGGTTAGCATCGCTTTCCTTCAGTAGAGGGCTAAGGAAGCGGTCATCACGCAGGTTGAGAAATAACGTGGCTGTGATACCATGTAGAAAATAATACTTCAATTGAATTCAGTTTTTTGTAATCCTTCAGATCCCATAATAGGGGTATATATACAAGTTCAAACAATAGATGATAGGAATTAATCTATCTAAAAAAGATAGTTGATAGGAATCAATTTTTAATCTATCTAAAAATATAAGATAAAACAATATATCCTAATCACACCATATGACAGTTCACAACAATTCTACAAACTCCCTTGACCCAAGATGATGAAAAGAAAAAAAGAAGCAGCTAATTCTACAATGAATATCTTAGATTTTATTTGGAATTCATGGATATTGTACTGAAATATTCAATTCCTTTCCCATCATCCCTAGTTTTCTTAATTTCTCTTGGAGTGAAAGTTGTGATTTTTGTATCTTTAGCTAAAATATCACTGTATTTCCTCTCTTTCGAGGAACTCACTCTACCAAAAGTTCAAGCTTTTGGTATGAGGTCCAGGAAATGGTTTTATACTTCTACACACCCCTCACGTGAAAGCGACTTAGTGATTAAAAACACATGCCAATTGCAAGACTAGATGGAAATTGATGAAACAATAAAAGTAAGTCAAAACTTCCATCCATATTGAAAACTTTCATATGATGGTTAGAAAAATATCATCATGGGAGAAAGGATAATGGTAAACACACTCAATAACGCAGCCAAATAAAAAAGGTAAGGTTCAAAATCAGGAACATGGAAAAATAATCTGTGGACCTGACAGTATACATACATCCATGGTAAGTTAGCAATTTAGCAGAGTTCCAATGCTGAAGTGGCAAACAACAACAGTAACAACACCGCCCATAATTGGGAGTAACAAGATTCAAACTCATGGCCACTTGGTTAAACTCGCTTTGTTGAGGAATCCCCTCTACCAAAAGCTCAAGCTTTGGTACGAGGCACAGGTTATTGTTTTACACTTCAACAATTTCCATCATCAAGTTTTGCGATTTTGTTCTTATTCTGATCCACATGATTTTTGGCTGATGAGCATCTATAGGAGATTGACTCAATGTGTTCTTGTTATCATTGTCATAGCCAATATCTAACTGGAAATAATTTCACCAGGAAATGTATAAAAAAGCTGCTGAGTTTTGGGCGGAGTTACGGGTGGAGTTGCTTTCAGCAAATGCAATTCTCATGGAAGAGAAGACCAACTCCAGCCAGTTGTGGCGCTTATACTGGGCAGGCCATCAGGTCTGCTATTTGTTGCTAGCGGCTTTCTTTTCGACTTGTTAATGACTTTAAGACTTGATACTGGGAATTCTGATTAGCGTACTATATTCACTGTTGTTTATGATTCTTGTTGTAGCGTTTCTTTAGACATTTGTGCATGTCTGCTAAGGTTCCAGCTGTAGTTGAACTTGCAAAGCAAGCTCTGGATAAAAATAAGTGTGTGGTAATTGGCCTACAGAGTACTGGAGAGGCACGGACGGAGGAGGCTGTTAGCAAACATGTGTGTACATATCCTCTTAACTTAGTTCACTGCATTTGTAGAGTTTTATGTGGTTTAATGTCTACTGAAAATCTGCCATCTGCAGGGTCTCGAACTTGATGATTTTGTTTCAGGGCCTCGTGAGCTGTTACTCAAATTTGTGGAAGAAAATTATCCTTTACCTGAAAAACCTGAATCACTTCCAGGTATCATTATGTAACCTGCTGGATTTATTTTATCTATTGCTTAGTTTTTTTTTTTTTTTTTTTGCAACAAAAAATGATTTGTGGTGTTGTAGCAGAGGGAGAGGGGAAGGAAATTCCAAGAAAGAGGCAGTCTACGACACCAGGTATTTCATTAAAAGGGAGAGTGAGAAAAGTTGCAAAATGGCAACCTGCAAGTGGGGAAGAGACCAATGAGGACACTGAATGTGAGTCACTTGACTAATTTTCGGTTATTGTGCATGTATTTTTCTTTGTTTAGGCTGCTATATTGTCGACGATTTGTGACTAGTTTGTGTCTTCTCCATGTTGTAGTTATTTATATTAAAATATTACTGTTTCATATTCCGTTCTGTGAGATTGCCTCTTTACTCACTTCGACAGCTTCTTTTCTCTAAAGTTTTGTTGTATTAATTGAGGCAGCTGGTTCTGACCATGAATCTAGTGAATCGGATGATGAGTTCCAGATTTGTGATATATGCAACGGTGAAGGGGTATACTTACTTAAACATACTTCATTCATTGGATTTGATTTGCATTGGTACTAACCATAATATCCATGACTCAGGATAGAAAGCAATTGATTCGATGTGCCTGCTGTGGCCAGCTGGTTCATCCTACATGTTTAGACCCCCCATTGATTGACATAGCATCTGAAGAATGGACATGTGGCTTATGCAAGCAAAAGACCGATGAATATCTCCGAGCTAGACATGCTTACATAGAAGAACTTACAAAGAGGTGATAGCTTCTCTAACTTACATAGAACTAGATATGTGTAGCGACCGCAGGAAGTAACAACATGGGAACACTGTTATCAACTTCTAGTGGTTGTTCTAGGTATGAAGGAGCTATGGAGCGAAAAAAGAAGATTTTGGAAATAGTTCAATCTTTAGATCTGCCTAACAACCCACTTGATGACATTATTGATCAGGTTTTTGCTTAACCTTTTGTCAGCTCCTCTATTGCTTCTCTTTTTTCTGCTCCTCCTGTCTTTCTTTCTGGAGGGAATGTTGTTATTCACAGGGGCGGCGGTAGGAAGGAGTGAGGGTGGTCAGGCGAATACCCTCAACTCAAAAATATTAGTATATGTATATTATTATTTAAACGGGAGCGCTAAACGGAGGTCCTGTTATCGCTTCTATTTGGAGGTCTATCCACAACTGTAGATCAAAGGGAATTGAACGTATCAGATTTGATCTTAGATACTCTAGGGTTTATTGTTTCTTTTCTTTTCTTTTTTTTTTAGATATTTTTAGATTTTTTAAGATTTTCTTTTCATTGATTAATCAAATCTGGTACGTCTATTTTCTTTTAAACTATGGTTGTGGATGAGCCTTCAAATAGGAGCGATAACAAGGCTTCCATATAGCGGCCCCGCTATTTAAATATGTTAAATCTATTATTATGAATATCCTAAATTTTTTTTTGAACCCCCATAACTCATCTCAACTTTAATATCAATTTGAACCCCATAACTTTAATATCAATTTGTCGGCACTCTTTTTGTCAAAATTTTGACTAAATTTTTATCCTTTGTCGAAGATTTTATATTTAATGCTGAACACCTGACTAAAATTCCTAGAGCCGCCAATGTTTATTCATTTTATTTTTTTTCTATCTTCTTTACAAATCTACCACTTCCGCTTAAGCTAGAAATTCAATTGAGAACTGTATAGATTGTGCTCACACGGCACTAGCCTTCAACGATGCAAAGGTGTATTGTTGTAAAGATACATCTTAAAATCACAAATCTGAGAATTGATTCAAAAGAAAAAACCAAGAACAGATTAGAATCGTTTACACAATCACAAGCAGAATCTCATACAACCAAATCGAAGAGCAGTACATGATATCAAACCCTAAACAGTAACATAGAAGGATTATACCGATTTGGTGATGTGGTGGCTCAGTCAGGGGTAACTCACTACACCTCCAGCGGAACCAACACCATCTCCTCTCAATCTCTTCTTCACAGCCTCTAACACCTCGAATCCGAACCGTGGAAGCCCAGAGAAACGCAACTCTGGTAGGTCAACCGCAAGGACCACGCAAGAACACCACAGGAACCAAGATCCAGAGGATACTAGTGAGGAATCGTGAAGTGTGAGCAAATCAGGCTCACACAATGAAGAGATTTCTTGAGAGAGCACTGACAAAGGAGCAAGGCAACAATCGCCCAGAAATCGCCCTCTGTCAGAGCCGAGAAGAGGTGAAGAATAGAAATTAGGTCACAGATGAGGAGGCAAAGGGTATATATATACTTAGCTTGGCAGATCAACGGTGGAAATACATCCAAGTAATCCAACGGCCTCAGTTAATCCATGAAGATGGGTTGGATTTTCAGGCCCATGGCCAATCTGCAGGCTTCATTTTATTGGGCCGATTAGGACTAATACAACATGTATGATTGTTATTCGCTGCATTCTTCCCGCCGCTTGTTGAAAAGGACTTGTCCTGGAGTTGGTGAGCTAGATGAAGAACCATACTAATTGCTTGAAGATGCTTGGGGTGGCCAAGTAGTAATGGATCGTTAGATCAGGGTACACGTGTTGTGCCAAACCTTCAATGTTGTATGACTCTCACATAATATGCAATTTAGTCAGACTGTTGGATTGATCCAACTTAATATCATTCATAGGCTTGTAGCACTTGAACCTGAGGCTGATAATAAACCTATTAATAATTGATGCCTTTTGGACGAATCCTGAAATGTGTGACTAAAAATATTGGTGCAGTTGTATTTGTCTAATCTTAGAAATTGTTGTGCTTAACTATGTCCGCTAGCTTAAGGAAGCATTTGTTAGATGCCTTGACAGCAAAGAACAAGGTCGTATTCGTGTTGCTTCCGATGACAGTTGCAGATGACCATTTCGGTTAGTTTAAGCATCTGAATTGAAATTTTGTTACTGGCAGCTGACAATGAGTAGAATCGTTATAGGAATGGCCTAGGCATGCCTAAGATGTAGTTTAATAGTATTTTGGTGTTGAAGCATAAGTATAGCCTTTTTTTTTCTCATGGATGACAAGGAGAAAATGGAAAATAGTTTGTTGTGTGCTTCCTGCAGTCTGTAGTTGTGATCTGGACTGGGATCTGAAACCATTATCATCATGAATTATGGTTGTTCAAGGATTTTCACGCATGCGCCACCAATTGTGGAAAATATACATGGATATGTATTGGAAGTCTTGTTCAATACTGTACTAAAAAGAGAGAAAGTATTGTGTAGCACTCCTAGAGGCACACTTCACTTTTTGTGTTTTCTGCTAATGGGTTGCTTTACTTGCCAATGTGCATGCCCCATTTGTTGATCATGTCTCTAATTTTTGTGTAGCTAGGAGGCCCTGATAGTGTTGCAGAAATAACAGGGCGACGCGGCATGCTTGTCCGTTCTTCTTGTGGCAAAGGTGTCACATATCAGGCCCGCAACACGTGAGTCGAAAATTTTACCCACTCCTTGAATCCTTTCCTGGACTTTCTGCTATTCAAACTTTGACATGCCTGGCTGAAAAGTGCTTGTCATAGAAGATTAATATTGGAATGGATCACTTTTATCTTTTTGCAGCCCCACACCTACCTTTTTGCTTCATCCATGGAACATAGGAATTTCCTAAACATAGACAGACCAAAAGAAAAACCGCAGAAGGGCATTGCATCTTGATGACAAATCCCTTAGGGCGATGATTCTTGGCTTGTGGCCACATTTCTCTTTTTGCTTTCCTAGCTCTTAATCAAAAGAAAGAGCCTTTCTTTACTCCAGCACTGACCAAGAACACGTAAGGGAATAACAGAAGACACATTTCATTATTACCCAAGCTCCAATACCATAAGGCCCATCTTTGCTGTCCTGGTATGAAAGTTCCCACGGAGGGAGAATGACATGGTAGAAAAGAAAAAACATCTGTGCATGCCACTCACTTAAAGTTAACACCTAGGTCTTCAGTTGCTTGCTCTTATCCCTACAAAAAAATGTTCCTTCTACATTCCACTACGAGTAAAATTTGATACATTTACATTCTACAGCCATAAAGAGGTGGAAGGAAAATATAAGGTGTGACGTTGCACATCATCGGCACATGGGATACATGTGTACCAACTCAGTAGAGCCAAATGACATTGACCCACTGTCGCAGGAATTTTGCCTTGTGCGAATAGTTAATTAGATGGTTTAGTTGATTTCCAGTTCCAGCCCTTTGGTTCTTCTAGTGGTAGATGTTGATAATCAATGCACACCTTGAGATTAATAGTATGAACAAATCTGTGTTCATTGATGATATGCTCACCCCCTAAAAATGCATGCTAGTATTAAGTCAGTAAAGCTTGGAATGTGGATCCTTGTTGAATTTGTTTCATTGTGACTAAATTAGTGTTACGTGATTTATGTAGAAAAGATGTTTCTTTGGAAATGATCAACATGCATGAAAAGCAATTATTCATGGATGGTAGGAAGTTGGTCGCCATCATTTCAGAAGCAGGTTCAGCTGGTGTTTCTTTGCAGGCTGATAAAAGGGCTTTAAATCAGGTATGTATTAGCCTGGTACTTTGGAAATAGCTGAAAGAGTGTTATAATATTTGAAGAATATTTCTGTATTTGATTGAGTAAAGATATATATGCATAGAATCTTAGTACGTGAAAAATGATAGCTTGTAGATATCCTATTTTAGGGATGGAGAACTTGCTTAACACCACCTGCAATTGTCTAGTGAAACTTCAAAGAACAAAGCAAGTATTGTAGTGGAGAAAAGTTTGAGGATCTTGTGTTCAAGAGTGCTACAGAAATATAGATATGAAAATGTCAGTTGTGGAGTGCTTAGAAATCTAGTGCAAAATGTTTGACAACATGCAGAGATTGTCTGGTGAATCTTTGATAAATTTGGTATACAAGGAAGGTATCCAGTCAACTTGTGCATATTGGGTCCTCAAGCCCTTTTGTTTACACTTATAGTGGAATTATGTATTTATCGTGATGAGTCTTATTATAGAAAACATTCTTGCTTTCTCTCCTTTTCTCTTCATGGTATTGTGGACTCCCACGAGTATGATGACCCACTGCCATCAAACCCCAAGCATACCCACTGACCACCATCACCCGAGGCAGAAAACCATGTGTATGAATATCATGAATATGATTTGATATCATAATTGTGGATTAGTACACGGCGTATGATTTATTGGTAATTGTATTTATTCGGTGAAAAATGTAACAAATTCAACATTTTTAATGTAAATGATGTATAATTTTTCAATTCAATGAATCTACCTATAGTAAAGGAAAATCGATATATGTGCTTTGGAAATTGTATTTATTCCATGAAAAATGTAACAAATTCTACATTTTTAACTTAAATGATATATACTTTTTCAATTCAATGAATCTACCTATAGAAAAAGAAAATCGATATATGTGCTATGGAAATTGTCATGTAAAAGCATTTACTATGGCAGTAATCTAATATAATGAACCACTAAGTACCAATATCAATCTTAGTCTTTCTTTTCTTTTCTTACTAAACAATGAGTTTAATAGGTGCATGAATATTATGAATATAAAGGATTTTGTCTGGTGCGCAAGTGCTCCCCGATTACTGCTAGGTAATAGAAAAAATTTGGTCATGCAACCTTACCCTTGCATTTATGCGAAGAGGTTGTTTCCACATTTCGAACTCGTGAATAACAAGTCACCAATGAAGGAACTTACCATAGCACCAAGGCTCACCATAATGAATATCATTAATATGCTTTGATATAATAGTCATTGATTAGTGTATAAAGTATAAAGTAGGTACTTTGGTACATTGTATTTGTTCTTTGAAAATGAAGCAAATTCAATATTTTAACATGAAAGGATGTATTATTTTCAATTCAATGAATCTACGTATAGAAAAGAAATATTCGTATATCATCATCATCACCATTACAACCACTTCCTATTATGTGGGGTGGTCCACATATATCTGTAGGACATGTTAGAGGTTATATTATGTTAGTAAGGGCTTTTTAGGTATTTTGTACTTGTAGTATATATACTCCTTCACTATGAATGAATAGTAAGACCTTTTATCATTTTCCTCTTGTATTCAAACATGGTATCAGAGCTGTTGTGGGAACCCCACCATCGCCGACCACACCTGAGCAGCTGCACAACCTTTCCTCTTTCCCTTTCCTCTTTCCTTTTTCCTTTTTTTTTCCCCTTTCCTTTTCCTCTTTCTCTCTTTCCGCAGCTATGCTGCACAGCCACAACAACAACAAAAAAACCTAATTTCCAAAACACCTAATCCCCAATTTGCTCCAAACAGGGACATCTTTGCCCAAAGGGACCCCACCGGCGTGACGGGGACCCTGAGTCACCCATCCCTCTCCGGCGCCCACCGGCGTGTGGGCCCACACGCCACCTGTCCGGATTGGACAGTAACTTCTCTTTTTTCAGAATGCATTTGCGCACCTCCAAATGTCTTCTTTGGTCCATTACTTTCTTGATTGTTGAGTTTTTCAGTTGAAGGCTGGACTTGGTTTTCGGTTCTTGCCTTTGTGGTTTGCTCTTTGTTGGCTCTTTGCTCTTTGCAGTTCACCTTGATGTTTGGGATTGGTTCTATCAGTATCCTTGCTCTTTGCTTGTGTTTGCAGTTCATCTTGTTTGCAGTTGAAGGCTGGGAGTGTGGTGTATGCTTGATTATCCTCTTGTTTTATACTATTGGATTTGATCGGTTCCATTAGTATTATGACCTCTTCTACTGCTGTTTTTCCACAAATTACAACCCGAAAATTGAATGGTAGCAATTATGTGCAATAGACCAAATAAGTTCAAATCTATTTGAAGGGACAAAGTAAAAATGATCATCTTGTTAAAACAACGCCTAGGGATGATGATGGTAAAAAGAAGTGGGAACCAGAGGATGCTCAGATTATGAGTCTGTTATGGAATTCCATAGAACCTGATATTGTCGATTTGTGTACTCATTTGAATTCATGCAAGGAAATTTGGGATTATATTCGAGTTCTCTATTTTAGTAATATGAATAGAATGTATGATTTGTATGTCCAACTATTTCAATGCCAGCAAGAGGAGAAAACAGTTACTCAGTATTTTGCTGATTTGAAACGTATTCATGAGGTATTAAATGTTATGCTTCGTATTATTGCTAATATTCAGGAGATGTAAAAACAGTGAGAACAGTTGATTGTGATGAGATTTTTAGCCGGACTACACCCCGGTTATTCCCCTGTTTGCTCATAGATTTTGGGAGTTGCTGAACTCCCATCTTTTGCTGAGGTTTATGCCAGAGTACTTTGTTCCTCTACCGACACCGGTGTTCGTGAATTTAGTAATCGTTCTGGTGGTGTTTCAAGAGTTATTAGCTCCGCCCTTGTTGCTCAGTCTAGTGGGGTTGGTAGAGGTTATGGTCGTAGTGATCGTGGGGGACGAGGTGCAGGGCGTGGTTGGGGGCCTCCTAAGAAATGTGGTAATTGTGGAAGCGATGATCATGTGACAGAGAAATTCTTGCAACTTTCTGGCCGTGTTCCTCATTGCACTCAGTGTAACATGATTGGTCATTCAAAGAAAACTTGTTGGCAACTAGTGGGCCCATTGGCTTCTTATAGCTCATCGACTAGTGGCCTTGATTAGGTTGTTATTTCTAGGGAGCAATATGCTAGATTGACTTAGCCTCAGCTTTAGGCTCCTTCACGCTCCTTCGCAGGTTGTCACTCCTCCCATTGCTTCCTTTGCCAACACAGGTAACCCCATTGCTTGCCTCGCTTCCACACCTACCTCATAGATTCTTGATTCTGGAGCTATCGATCATATTTCAGGTATCTCTACATTGTTTCATCAACTTCATCCTATGACCTCCTCTAACCACCTCATATTTGGCCAATGGCTCCACCACTCCTATTAGTGGTATTGGATCTATTAATCTTAGTCCGTCTTTTTGTCTTCCATCCACATTGTATATACCTGATTTTCTTTTTAATCTCATGTCAATTAGTAAACATACCAAAGACTTACATTGTTCTGTCATGTTTCTTCCTCATCCCGTTGCTATCCAGGACTTGCGGACGAAGAGGACGATTGGAGAAAGACTTGCATCTGGCGGCCTCTACCACTTTCATGGCACTTTACCGAGATCACCCATAGCCTACTCAGCTACTGCCACTCCTCTCGAGATACATTGTCGTTTTCGGCAACCATCTCTCCTGTGTTGAAGAGATTGTGTCCTAGTCTATCTAGTTTATCCAATTTAGATTGTGACTCGTGTCAATTGGGTAAATACCATCATGTTTCTTTTGTTCCACGTCTTGACAATCGAGTTGATAATTCTTTTCATGTTCATTCAGATGTTTGGGGTCTTAACCGTACTAGTTCAAAGTTGGGATTTTATTACTTTGTTATATTTGTGGATGATTTCTCTAGGATGGCATGGCTTTACCTTATGAAGGATCGTTCTGAATTATTCCATATATTCACCTCTTTTTATGACACAATTTAATGCTTCTATTCAAATCCTTCGTAGTGATAATGCAAATGAATTCTTTTCTGCTGCCTTTGATGATTTTGTGGCAGAACGTGGTATCCTTCATCAGTCCTCATGTTCTCATACTCCACAACAATATGGAGTAGCTAAAAGGAAGATTCAACATGTTGTGAAAGTGGCTCGTACTTTGTTGATCAACATGCATGTTCCTAAGGTGTTTTGGAGTGATGCAGTTCTGTCTGCGTGCTATCTCATTAACAGAATGGCCTTCATCAGTCCTTCATGGTATGACTCCGTACTCAGTTATGTTTCCTAATGGTCATCCTCATTCTTTACCACTCCGTATCTTTGGATGCACTTGTTTTGTTCATCAACTTGACCCTGACGTGGACAAGCTTGATCCACGCGCGGTCAAGTGTGTGTTTGTTGGATACTTACGCACTCAAAGAGGTTATAAGTGTTGCAATCCTCTTTTGAGACGTTTCTTTATTTGTGCTAATGTTACTTTCTTTGAGTTTACCCTTTATTTTTCTCCTACGGTCTATTCTTCTAAGGTCGTACAATGTCTTCTTTTACCAGCTTTAGTTCCCTTGTCTACCAGTACTTCTCCTCCTCTACTTGATCCTTCTACTCATCTCTCTCGTCCTGATCTTCGGGTATATTCTAGGCAGCCTCCTTCCTCTGTCGATTCACGACGTTCTCCAATTGCTCCATCGTCTCAAGATCCCTCTGCTCGCCCCATTACTTTTCGTAAAGGTACACGGTCTTGTACTTCTCATCACATTTCTAATTTTGTTTCCTATGATCATTTGTCTCCGTCCTACTATTCGTTTGCTTCCGCTTTGTCTACTGTTTCTCTTCCTAACTCTGTTACAGAGGCTCTTTCTCACCCTGGTTGGCACAATGTAATGGAAGCCGAGATGTCTGCCTTGCGTGAGACTGACACTTGGATCTTGTTCCTCTTCCTTCTGAGAAGTCACTTGTTGGTTGTAAATGAGTTTATACCGTCAAAGTTACACCCGATGGTTCTATTGATAGATTGAAGGCCTGATTTGTTGCCAAAGGTTATACCCAACTATATGGGCTTGACTATGATGAAACTTTCTCTCCCGTGGCTAAGATCACCTCAGTTCGTGTCTTGCTCTCTCTTGCTGTTATTTATCACTGACCTCTCCATCAACTCGATATTAAAAATGCATTCCTGCATGGCGATCTGGTTTAGGAAGTGTATATGGAGCAACCTCTTGGGTTTGTTGCTCAAGGGGAGACGAATTTAGTGTGTTGGTTGAAGAAATCTCTATATGGCCTCAAGTAGTCTCCTCGTGCATGGTTTGGCCGTTTTAGTGAAGTGGTCATGGAATTTGGCCTTTGCAGGAGTGGTGTTGATCACTCTGTTTTTTATCGGTATTCTAGGGCTGGGAGATTGTTGTTGATTATATATGTGGATGATATTGTCATTACAGGTGATGATTGTTGAGGTATTATTGCTCTTAAGAATTTCCTCCATTCTCGCTTTTAGACTAAAGATTTAGGATATCTAAAATATTTTCTGGGTGTTGACATAGCCAAATCAAAGGAGGATATTTACATGTGTCAGAGAAAATATGTTCTTGACTTGCTGGATGAAATAGGAATGTTGGGATGTAAGCCACTTGATGCCCTCATGGATCCAAATGTGAAGCTCAGTGCTGAGCAAGGGGATCTTTTGAAAGATCCATGGAGATATAAAAGATTGGTTGAAAAATTGAACTATTTGGCTGTTACTCGTCCTGATATCTCTTTTGCTGTTAGTATTATAAGTCAGTTCATGGGATCTCCACGTACCAGTTACTAGGATGCTGTTGTACGTATTTTGAGATGCTTGAAGGGTGCCCCTGGTAAGAGACTATTGTATACAGATCGTGACCATGTGTCCCTTTGTGGATATACAGATGCAGATTAGGCCGGTTTTCCTGATGATAGACGTTCTACCACTGGATACTGTATCTTTTTTGGAGGCAATTTGGTGTCTTGGAAAAGTAAGAAACAAACTGTGGTTTCTAAATCCAGTGCAGAATTTGAATATAGAGCTATAACACACACCAGTTGTGAACTTATGTCCTTGAAAAATTTATTGGAAGAACTTGAGATTATGTAGTCAAATCCCATGGAGCTAAAGTGTGACAATCAAGCCGCAATTCATATTGCCATGAGCCAATTTTTCATGAGAGGACAAAACACAGAGGTTGATTGTCATCTCGTTAGGGAGAAGATTCAAGGAGGGATCATTAGCACATCATATGTGAAGTCAAGTGATGAATTAACTGATATTTTTACCAAACCCATGGGGGGCTTATAGATTCATTCCATTTGTACCAAACTTGGAGCTTATAATATTTATGCTCCAATTTGAGGCGGAGTGTTAGAGGTTATATTATGTTAGTAAGGGCTTTTTTGGTATTTTGTACTTGTAGTATATATACTCCTTCACTTTGAATGAATAGCAAGGCCTTTTATCATTTTCCTCTTGTATTCAAACAGGATACATGCACAGAAGATCTGACAGGTATAGTGCGTTGGTCGTTGACTACTTAACATGTACTGTCCAAACCTAACAGGATACATTAGGTGAAGAAAAATTCTTATGTGCTTTGAAATTGTCATGTTGTATTATATTAAATGTGAATCTATGTGATATACGGGTATTTTCTCTCGAACACGTGAATGAGGAGGCCGGACGGAACAACCGGGTTTTTTCCAAGCAAAGTCGCCTGCCCGGTTGCCTGCTCGGTGAGTCTGACCGGATGGCCTGCCCGGGTTGCCTACCCGGTCCAGGCACTGCCATCGCTTGAACAGCCATTGCCATCAGTTGAATAGCCTGCTCGGTGTGCTCGCCCCGGGTGCCTGTCCGGGGTGCCTGCTCGGTTAGGGGCTTTTCGGTAATTTTTCCGTCATTCCAACCTTTATAAATATCGCTCCAACTCCAACGAATCAAGGTACGCGCATTTACTCCCTCATTTATTATTGCCTCCCTTCAAGCCTCGATAGCCTACTCGGACGCCTGCCCGAAGCACCTATCTGGTACCCTTGCCCGACTTGCCTGATCGACGTTGCCTGGCCGGCGTTGCCTGACCGGCATTGCCTGGCCGGCATTGCCTAGCCGGTTTGCCTACTTGGCCGTCTTAGGCTAAGGGGCTTTCACCTCCATTTTCACCTGCTGACTTAAGCATTAGAACGGTTTATCCGAGCTAACACCTCGGGGTACCCTCTGACGAGTTTGTTCGTCCGTTTCAGGTCATCGAAGTCACCTCTTTTAACATCAAACACTTCTTCCCCGAGCCAACCGGACCCTCTCTCAGCCGAAACTCACGGATCCGGTCCTCGGTACTTTGGTGATCACTCTTGGAAATTCAATCAGTGGGAAAAAGACTAGAAGTCACGCCACGGTGACAACGATGACTCGTTCCAAGAACTTCAATCCTCCTCCACCCTCTCCGGTGGATCCTCCTCCTGCTCCGGTGGATCTTCCACCTCCGGTCAATCCATCTGCTCTGATGGACCCGTTGGCTCTCCGGTGGATCCTCCTCCTCCTGCTTCGGTGGATCCTCCACCTCCGGTCAATCTATCTGCTCTGATGGACCCGTTGGCTGCCCGTCCTGATGACGTGGGAGAGTCTTCCCTTCGTCCACAGCCCCAAACACAAACCAACCCTGTCACACGGGAGGAGATCACGCAGATGATGAGTATGATGATAGATCGGCTCATGACCGAGATTCAGACTAGAATGCCCCAACAACAACCCTTGCCTATAGCTGCCACAGAGCAAATCCCTTTTGTTCCTGAACCTCGTCCTCCGACAAGAGATGAAAGGGGTTAGTTTGTGCACATCAGATCGGCCCCCGCTCAATCTCCAATTGAGGTGCTACACATCCCACACCACCAGGGTCAAATTAGCACCTATCCCCATCATGGGAACAGGAGTCTCCGGTGGAGAATTTTGACAATGAGGTAGAGGTGCAATCCTATACTGCCATGGAGAACTTGGCCAGACAACAGGCAACAGTTGTGTCTCGGCGATCATCAACAGGCCCTTCACTCGGGAGGTGCATGACATCCCCTTTGCCCCGAGCCCCAGGTTGCCCCAATTTGATCAATATGACAGTTCCACGGATCCAGAGGATCACGTGAATAGTTTTAAAATTCGGATGCAGTTGTTCAATGTTGATGATGCCATCATGTGCAGAGTCTTCACATCCACCTTCAAGGGGGCTACTGGACAGTGGTATGCCTCCCTAGCTCCACTATCTATCTCACGATTCTTTCAGCTAAAGGAGGCCTTCGTGGGACAATTCGCTAGCTCTTGCACGTTCACTCGGGCTGCTCCTAGCCTATTCGCTATCAAAGAAAGGCCCGATGAACCGTTGAGAGACTTTATATCTCGATTCAACAGGGCGTACATTTAAATCCCCAGATTCAATGGGGAAGTAGCCATGGTTGCCGTCACAACGGGATTGCGTCCCGGAGTCTTTTTGGACAATGTGATCCTTCGGCCGCCAAGGGATTTTTGAGAGCTGCTGCAAAGGGCCCGTAACTACATGACGTTAGAAGATCAGAACAGAGCTCAGATAGCATTTGATTCTGCATCCTCAAACAATCGGGAGCAGAAGAAGGAGACCAAAAGCGAAGGCCCGAAGAGGCACAATCGTCAGGAGAAGAGATCCTTCAGACATAACTTCCGGCCACGACGATTTGATGTCCCGAGGAAAGACATTCCACCTTGGGTAGGGAACAAGACTCGAGTCTCCGCTCCTCAAAACCCTCAACCCCCTCAACCCCTTAGAACTGTGGTGTCTGTTCAGACGTTGTCTAAAAAAACACAGGCCAAGCCAGCTCGGTGGTGCTCATACCACAAGGTCCTCGGCCACGAAACAGAGGAGTGCCGAGTGCTGAAAAACCGGAGAGATGCCAAAAACCAGCCAGAGAATCAACAACCTCGGCGACCTCTCGTTGACAACTGCAAACTGCCCCCTCAGGCCAAGAGAGATCGTAGTAAAAGTCCGGATCCCGGCAGCAATAGGCCTAGGATCGGTGACAGAGGGACGGTGGTGATCAATGTCATTCATGGTGGCCCCTTCAGCAGGGGGGGACAGCAACCGAGGGACAACAACGTTCGGACCACCCTGGATGTAAAATGGCTGGTAGTGGATCTTCCCTTTGCCTACAACGCCATTTTGGACCGTTCCACGCAGGTCAGGATGAGAGCAGCCATTTCACCCAATCACCTGATGCTCAAATTTCCGGTGAGGGGGAAAGTAGGCAAGATGTTTGGAGTAATATCATTTAAAATCCTACGGGTTCAAAGTTTCAAGGGGTATGCCACAGGTAAACATACAGTCAACTAGATCAGACTTGGGAACATCAATCCAACCACAAGCATCCTACCTACACATCTTCCCGGCTAAAACATTCGCCAAAACTGAGAAAAATCCAGCATGACCTCCCCCAAAGCTAAGAGTATAGCCTGTGTCCTTGCACTTCCGCATGATAGGATGCAACCACAACACTAACTCATATAGGCCTCAGGCCATCAACAACAAACCAAACACAAAAGAACATGAAACATAGTTTAAAACCATGCACATCCCGCATGGGTAGGACAAAAACACCCATAAGTAGGCCACAACTAGCTCCGGTGTTGTCCTCGAGCCCTGCCACCTCTGCCTTCGACCTCTCCATGGTGGCAGAGGCTGGACATCATCCATCATCCAACCTCTGGCCCTCCACCTCGTCACTGGAAGGAAAAGAAGCATCATCAGCACAAAGAGAACAAACATCATCAGTGGAAGAAGGTATACATGGATCCATCATATTACAACCATATAGAGTTCCCTCTCCTACACAGCAAAATCAGAACACAACGGCTACTGATGATACAAATTTTCAGCGAGTCACCAGAAAGAGAGGAAACAAAATATTTATATTGGTTGCATGAGAAATTACTTGTGCAATACCCCGAACATCACTATGTATCAAATCGAAACAAGTGGTGGATGATGTATCATGAGAGAGAAAAGGTAGAGTCTTGCTTTTAGCCAATTTACAGCTTGAACGATCAATGTCTACATCATGAAGGTAAAGAGGAATTTTATAGCCCAGATTATATGATTTTAACACATGAAATAGAGTCCTCGAGTGAGAATGACCAAGACGACGATGCCACAACTAGCATTGACTATTATTTGATCTAGAGAACAAAGCCTGAACACATGATTGTTCTGGTGATGTGGTAAGGAGGTTAGGAAAGAGAGGATTGTACTTAGGCCCCTTCGTGATTATCTTCCTTGACACCTGATCTGCACAATACTACCAGAGCTAGTAAAGGTAACATGACAATTGGAATCCATAAGTTGACCAGTGGAAATCAAATTAGTTGCTAACTTTGGTGAATAAAAAACACGATTTAGTGGAGTAAGAGGAATATCCCCAATGGCGGTGATAGAGACAAGATTTCCATGAGGAGTTTGGATATCTGTTGCCTCTTTTGGTGTTGTAATGTTAACAAGATTGCTTGGTGAGGATGTTATATGATTGGAAGCTCTAGAGTCGATATACCAATGGTCAAACTTAAGAGTACAGGGTTGTTTGATTTTACTAGTAATTCCAAGTGTTGAAAAGGCAGATAAAATCATTTGTTGAATAGCTTCGGGTGTGATGGTAGATATGACTGGAGTGTTGTCTGCAGGCATGTTGGCGTCTTTTGATGCTGTTGAAACTAAATTCTCGACAGTTGAAGCATAAGCTCGAGCCTGCCGATGGGAAGGATTAACCCGACATTCTGAGATTATGTGGCCCTTCTTTTTGTAATAGTTGTAAAATTTCTTCTTGCATTGACTGGCTATGTGCCCGAGTTCTTTGCAACTATAGCACAAAGTATTAGTCATATCACGCCCCTTTGCTTGTGGTATACAAGCCATATTAAGAATATTAGCTGAATCACCATTAAGGGAGGCTTGAGTCATACATCGTTGCTCCTCTCGAAGTAGCTCGTTCAAACACGCATCTAAGGAAGGAGTAGGAATCCTTGCAAGTGAATGAGATCAGATGGCTTCATACTCATTCCTCAATCCCATAAGGAATTGATCTCTCTGGGTAGCTTGGTGAACATTCTGTACGGCCTCCAATGAAGCAGCCAACACAAAAGAGTATATAATACCAGTGTACTCGGTCCATAGATTGATGAAACCGGAGTAATATTGTTGTATAGTCATATAACCTTGTGCATAGTTGGCAATTTCGAATTCAAGTTGAAATCGCCTTGTTGTGTTATCTTGTCTTTATAACTTCTTGAGATAATCCCACACGATCTTTAGCTATTTTGTAAGGATGAAGATTCAATATGATGGGTGGATCCATGGTGGTTAGCATCCAACTCATGATCCGGGCATCCTTCCCTTCCCACTGTGCAATCTTGGTAGGATCGGTTGGCTTCTCATCCGATCCATTAATGTGCCCCCACACTCCTTCCTTTTCACATACATTTGCAATTGGAATTCCTAGGCACAATAATTTGTCCTTGTGAAACAAACACAGGAGAAATTAGATTTCTCAGCAGCTTGCATAGTTACTTGCGTGATCAAGAGTACTGGACAAGATGAATTTGTGACCAAGAAGAAACAATGTAACAATTGTTCTATCAAGAGATAAGAGACCAAGAGACAAAGCTTGTAGGGAATTTTCTGGATGCCCTTCTATTCGTTTCCCTCCTAATATATATACAGGGATCATCTGTCTAATCTGTTGCATACTAGTAGTCATTCAAATTACAATCCCACAAAATGAGGAATCAAATACACTATCTATAACTAACACTATAACTATCAGCAGATTTTGGAGGTGGATCGGATCTTCAGTGTCTCCTAGTCTTTTGAATTTGAATGTAAGCTATCTTTCATATGGAATACAGATCCGCAAGCAGGAGGAGGCACAACTGCAAGCACCATGAAGCAACATACATATTTCGACAGTTTGTTCCCGTGCCCAAGGTACAACAATGAACAATTGATGAACCAAGGAGGAAGAGGTGGAATTCGGGTGCCTGCGTTCACCGATCTTGGGGGAAGCATGTGACTCAGCTAAAACTGAAGTTACTCCTACAATAAAGAAAAAGTGAAAGATAAAGCATCAAAATAATTCCATTGTCAAGTTGGTTCTTTGTTTTACATTTGACTCTCTTATTTATACTAAGCTCTCTCAACATGTGCCTTTAACCGCTGCAGATGTGCATCAACTGCTTGCTCTATGATCCCCTTACCTACTTGCATCGTGTTGTACCATGCAACTGCTGCTCCATGAAGGACGTGTCCCACTATTCAACTGCTCAACATGAGTTGTTGTTGTGCCATTGATGTGAGTTTGAAGGGACGTGGGCCTCAATTTGCAGTTGCGGACACACACACACACACACACATATCGGGACGGTTATACTTACGTTACTTTGTACACCACTTCTATTCTGGAAAGTTTTGAGACGATTCAAAACGATAGATACGTTTGAAATGTGTTTTTAAGAGTGTACGTGAGAAATCATTGAAAAAAATATGGAAGGGTTCGATCCGATTGTTTTTTCGATGTGATTTAGGCCGATTTTGGCACTATATTATACCTATCGGATGCGAAATGATTTGAGACGATCTAAATCGTTAGGTTTAAAATATATTTCTAAAGGTGTATGGAAGAAATTAGCAAAAAGAAAAAACAACCATAAAGAGTTTGAACCAAATTGAACCAAATAGTTTTTAATGGTTTTTTTAACCAACATTTGTATTTTTCTAAACAAATTCACCCTTCACCTAGTACTACTCATTCGTCCAACACCTTTATTTGCGTGATGAAGGCGAAAATGTCCCATCAACACGAGGCAACCGCCATCTCCCTCGAACCCGGACCTGATGTCGTCGCATGCTTGAGGCTCC
>JAOWBR010102242.1:0-14412 GCA_028571145.1 Dionaea muscipula
AGACACGCTGCACGTTCTCAATTTGCCGAGCACGGCCATGCCAACCAAAAACATGCACATGTTCTCCCCGATACTCATCAAAACACAACCCAAACGCCTCCAATCCATCACCGAAGGATCCCGAACACCGCCCAAGTCAATAACGCACGGAATGAAAGTCGCCAAACACAACAATATGGGTTACAATTAAAATACACAGGACAATAACACCACTTCCAAGAAGCCGGTTAAATTATTTATACACGGCCATAGAAAACAAAGTGATTTTGACTCACTCCCATGAACAAACAATTATGTGAAGCCGGTACTTGATTAAACAGATTGGTGTGCCAATTCTCTCCCTCGTCTTTTCTTTAGCATATAACATAATTCACCTTTCATTTCCAGCCCCTATGATTCTCTGTCCCTCATCCAGCTTAATGTAACTCTCACCATTGCAAATAACTGAGTAGGGTGTCCTCCAATCCAATCCAATCCACCATTTTTCAATTCCCTAGAACAACTAAAAGATGTTTGCTTTGCATGGGAAGGCTAGCCTAGAAACTTGCTAAAATCATCACTCAATGAAACCGAGGATGTATGATGGAACCTTCGGGATTATAGCACATTACAAGAATCTGCATTTCACATTTCAAATTGAAAGCTACAATTTGCATACCTGATATCTTCAATTTAAAACGCCTTTAACATCTATTAGAAGACCACAAACATGAGCTTTATTTATTCAACCCAACCCATTCCCCACCATAACCAAAACATGAAGCAGCACATGGGCACTGCTTTAAAAAAGGGTAAGTAATTAATGTTTTACTGCAGGCAGCACATTTTAACATGAACAATATGCAAAACGAAGATGAAAAGAAGTAAGCAGTGGACATATGATGTAACTCTGACTCCTTGATGTCCTGAATTTTGTCGCCATCAATAAAATCAAGAACTACTACCAAGTATTAGCAGGATGACTTTTTTTCAATCTTCCTAAACAAACTGCTAGGGGAGAGAGTATGTAGACAAAGATTTTGAGGAGCTTATACCAATGAACAGAGGTGAATTGTTTAATGCATCATCCAAGTGCAAGATGAACTTTTTTTCCATAATCCTAAATAAGCTACTAGGGGAGAGCATACGGAGAGCAAAATGAGGGCCGAGAGAAGCATTATGACAGAAACAAGCAAAATCATCATCTAGTTAAGACCCATAATTAAAGTAATTCAGAAATAAGAACCAGTACTTGTTGTAATATTGTCCCAATTATCTACTTTCGTCCATTGTTGTTTGGTTGAGTCGATCTGCAAGAAGAGAATTGAAGTATCACTAAAAACTATTTCCGACATGAGGTTGAAACATGAATCACATAGGGCATTGTCCATGTGTATTAAAGCATGTAATAAATTAGACAACCTTTTAAGGAATTACCTTCATGAGGGTGTAATCTTGCATTTTCTCGCATAGCCCATCCAAGAGTTCAACCACTCTCAGCTCACTCACTCTGTTGTAAAATAGCAAAACTAATCATAAGCACAGAGAGAAAGAGAAAGCATGTTTTCATGATCAGGATGACAACTCAGGCAGATTGGGTCTAGAAGACAACTTGCAACCTCTGAAGCAAACCTAACTCCCCTCTCAAGGATAGGAAATAGGATTACTCCAAAGCCCTAATGCAACACATGGCATGAATGGACAAGGGCTTCAACAGGCCAACTGTTGACAAAACACTCCGTATTTAGTCTGCCTCCCGCTAGATACCTGTTCCTTTCTCAATTTAGTAAACGTCTGCATTGCAAGCTTTGGCAAATAGTGGTAACCTTGAAGATTGTCTATCCATGAAACGGTTGAATTGGCACTTTATCATATAGACTTCCATCTTAGAAAGCAATTAGTGGCATTATTCTGTCTCATGGGAGAGAACAATATGCGGCTTGAATATATAATAACTATTCCATCAAGGACATTTCAGAGGTGTAATCACTTGTAAAATGTAATCATAAAGACCACAATCAAATTGAGTGCTTCAGTTTTGTAAGACCACATGTCGCACAAGTACATTTGATCGAACATTATGAAAGGTGAAGAAAGATATGATATATCTACATAATTATACCTGTAGTCAATCACCTTTCCTCTACGCTGACCTTTAGAATCCAAGCGATGTCTCATATCCAAATGATTCCTTGGTTTTTCCTGGGATGAAAAAGAGAAGCATGATCATAGAGACATCAATCGGCATGATATTAAGGGTGCATATAGTTCATCACTGACTGGTGGATTAGGAACTCGAAATTCAGAAGCATTGTGTCCATGGTTCTGACATAATAATGATGAATTCTACAGAGATAGATGCCTATTTAACGTGAAACCTCGTATGCTTAGTTACAACCCTAGCGGGCGGAGCATCGGATTGACTACACATTTGAGCCACCGCACATGGTTTCGCAAAACCACATGATTCTCCGGATCAAAATCAAGAGGGTTCTTTCTCTCCATTAAAAAGGTTCCTCCTTGTCATTGCCTCCGATTGGAGCAATGCAAGCTACTGTAAGAATACCATTGGCTAATATTGGGCGAGAAAGGAAGCACGCAGGCATCATCAATAAGCTGAAATGCTGGTTAAAATAATCAGGATCTTGATTCATTTTCGAAAAAAGGCAACTCAAACTTTTAATTGTAGATTTGAGTTTGGGTGCATCCTTAATCTGATTACACACTGTGTCCGCTGCTCCAAATTCCAATTAAGAATATGGCCCAAAGGCACACACACTAGCAGAGCTCTGAATGGAAAATTGGAAATCCGAGATCGAGGAGTCCTAGTTTGATCCCATGGTCGCAGCCCCAACAAGAACAACGAATGGATCGAGAGAGAAAAAAACACAAAAGACCCACAGGGAAAATGGAAAAGGGAAAAGGGAGAGGCGGAGAGATGATAAAAGCGAACAAAGAAGGAGCTTACATTGGCGAGCCCATGTTCCAATTCATCCTGCAAAATCATTACAATTAGGAAAATCAATCATCCGCACCCAAAATTGATACACCCAGAGAGAGAGAGAGAGGAAAAGGGAATGAAAGGGAGAATGGGGGAGGGGAAGGGAGTAAATTTGCCTACAGCAACGGCGATACAAGCCGCGCATTTGTCCTCTATACAGCCAGCCATCGATAGCAAGGCGAGGGTCATAGCAGCGAGGCAGACCTCAGACGCTGACACGGAGCCTGCCATTTTCAGTCTCCCCCACCCGCACCGCACCTGTCTTCTCCTTCCTCCTCCGCCTAGTTTAGTTTCTGCCCTGAGTCCACACAACACCCCAGCTCCCGGGTCAAACTCATTTAATCCATACCCATTTTTGCCTTCCACTCCGGTTAAATTGAAATGTTTTATGATTTTATCCCCTCTATATCTAATCCAAAAAAATCATAAAGAAGTAGCGTATACTTTTTTAAAATAAAGTCCCTCATATCTAATGAAACATATTGAGATAATAAATTAACATTGGATTTTCTTTAATATCAATATCGACAAGAACGTCGCCTTTGTTCGATCGGGGTTGAAATATTAAAAATGATTCCAACAAGAGGATGAACCGAAAACATCAGACATGTATGTGTGAATCATTCATGTGGCTCATGAGATGGATGCGTCCCAGCTCGTGCTTGACAGAGGCATTAATGGCAGCAGTGCTGCACCTCTGATTCCCCTTGCTAATACATAATCCTAAGTACTCGTGTAGTAAAGCATTGATCCATTCATTGGCAGTGGTAGCACGCCACTCAATTTCTACGAGATATATAACTATCTTTTTCCTCTCTTAATTTCTTCTTGACTCATTTTATCACTATTATAACCAAACTACTACTTGTTGACGGGACGAATTTTCACGCCTTCGGAGAGTGGAAATATCGCCTTTATAGCGAAAATGTTTCACGTGTCGAGGGGGCCATAATTAACATTAATGGTGTTGGCTCTTGGTGTTAGTGTGGTACTTAGGACGCTTCACGATGACGCTTTCAGGGGACGGTGGGCCTTCCAGGTGTTGGTGATCATAAATAAACATTAATGTTAACTCTGGTGAAGGTGGTGCTCCTTAGGGCGTTCGAGACTTTCCAATTCTTCACTTTCACTTTCTGTGGTGGGGCCTTCCAGTTCTTCACTTTCACTTCTTCCGGCAACTAATCCTTTTTGATTTTTCGATAAACACTATTACTCCAGTCTCGCGCTTTGGTAGGCTAGGATACGGAGGCTAGGCTAGGGATGGACTTCATGATCACCTCTTGATCTTGAGCTCCTTCTCCATAGGACAAGACCGGAGTACTACTATCATGCCGGCCGCTTTTGAATATATCAACGATCAAACAACTTTATCATCCCAGAGGGAAGGGTATTTTTATTTGAAGCGAGGGTATACGGACAGTGGAGTATATCAATATTCAATCGGGTGTGGTGTCATGGCACAACCAATATTTAATTCATTTAGATCCAAAGGCTCAAATAAACATTATAAACTGCTGCTAGTGCTCTATCAAATATTCATTACTGGGGGGTGGGGGAAAGGACGCTGTTTTAACTCCCAGGGCTGTTTTTTTTATGTTCATCATTTCTGATACACTACGGAGTCGTAGACAAGGGATTTTAGATAAGTCACCGACAGATTTCTTAGTATCCATGCATAACTTTTCTGGGTTTGATTTTTCTATTTCCCCCGAAATTAATTTTATTTTCATACACCAGACCCTTAAATTCATTTTCCAAACTACCACTTCGAATTCGTCAAGTGAGGAGGACAAGTACAGATAGATCATAGTTGCAACATTTAAATTTTTATATTTTCGGTAAATAGCAACCATAAAGTTCCAGACTCCATTGGCATCTAACCATTGATTGTTAATGAAAACCCCAAAACTAGAGCAATTACAACATAGAAAACAAACATAAACATCAAGAGGCCAATAAGGATATAAATGAGAGAGAGACAGAGGAACTAAAGAAAAAAATAAACAATATTTTCAATATAACAAATACTTTACCTACTAATTTAATTAAAAATAATTTTTTATTATTATTTTTTTTAATGAAGTAAAATGTTGATCATATCAAAACATTTGTAATCTACAGTTCGAACTATGGAAAAAACGGTATAAGTTACGTGGACTGGGATATGAGAGACGCAAAGGAGATCAGCAATATAAAAGGACAACTGTTGTAATCGTGAAAAAGAAACGTACCATCCAACATACTAAACTACACATTAAGCAAGCAGGTATTGCAAAGCCAGTACCCAGAACTACATAAAGTTTTAATCGAAGTACAAGTCAAAGAGGACAGATCTAAGTGAAGTAGGAGCAAGATCCAAGGTGAAATTTGCTGTCCCCGACTACCATGAATCATCACGGGAATTGAAAGAGCAACAAAAAGTTCACACTGACACCGCCACCAGAAAACAGAACACTTCTTGCTATTGACTAGTCATCATCCTCCTGTCATTGCAAGCAAGACTAATAAATCAGTCAACTAACGAAAGACCAAATCAATCAAACATCGGATGAAAAACAAACCCAGTATCACAAACCTCTTCACTGCCCTCATCATCATCCTCTTCATCATTGACCTCAGATTTTGACCTATCAGACTCCTCTTCTTCATCATCTTTGGGGCCTTCAGCCTAGTTGACAAGTAGACAAAGAACATACTCAGAGGCAGCCACAGGATTCAAATAAAAAGGAGTTTCAGGACTAGCTAAAGCAAGTATCCTAATAAAACAATAGGAGAAAGGTTCGCAGTCTGGAATAAATACCAGCTTCTTGTTGTAGGACTTCAGTGCCTTCTCATAGTCACCTTTCCTTTTCTCAGCTTTTTGGATATACGGAGCTTTCTCCTGAATAACAGCAGCCATATCGGGTCATTATTTTTTACTATCAAGTCGTATTTGGTTCACAGAATCGGAATTAAATAAGAGCCAATTAAAGGAAAAGTATGTTCAACGACAACCGCTTTGTTTACCCCCCAAATCAACGAAACTCAAAATGAAAGGAAAGCATTAAAATTCATCAAGCAATATTTACATTTGAGAGTACAAATCTCTAAGATTAAGAGAGTCAAGATTGTATATTAACAAATGATTTTAAGATCCTTTAGATTCATCTTTGGAAAAGTCTGTTCTGTTTTTCAAGATTTTGCATTACCCCAACAACTGCAACCATAGACCTCCAATTCTAGACAAACTTTATTTCTTCTCAATTTCCCCTTCAATTATAGCATTTCACTATGTTTGGTTCTTCACTTTGATTTCATACCAAGCAGGGGCACCAGCCACAGTATATGACTTACACCAGATGCATATAAATGACATGAGTAGGATTTAAATAATACTTACAGCATCAGAAAATGACCGCCATTTATCACCACCAGCTTTCCCAACCTACACAAAATTAACAGGGAGAGGAAAAGCAGCTTTTCATTCATATACCTAACATGAGAAAACCAAGAAGTTACAAATGGATATGGAGAGAATACTCACGACAGCAACACCCTTGCTGTTAGGGTGCTTCCGTTTAAACTCCTCTCTAAACTCCTCCCTAGCATCATTAAATCCAACAATAAGGCACACTTAGTAGAACCAATCATTAACCAAGCAATTGTAAAAAAAAAAAAAAAAAAAAAAGGAAAATAGTGTAACGATAATGAGGATTGTGAACCTCATGAAAGTAGCAAATAAACAAGATTTGGTCATCAGCAGTTTCAAAGATCAATTGAGACAACGGGTTTTAGGATAGTTGCACAAAGGAGTAAAAGTGATAAAAGGTAGTTGAAGACAAATGTTCATTACAATTGTTGGTGTTAATGAACACCGCAACAACCCAAGCAAGCACCAGAGAACAATCAGCATCTTTAACCTCTATATCACAGAATAACTAACACAACAAATGATATAAGCAGGAATACAAATTTACAAGCCATCAGGATCAGTTGCAACTGAGTAGAATTGGGTAATACCTTTAGGCCTTGTTTGATTTTATTGTGCATGTGGGAAATGGATTTTATTTCCGACATGAATAGTAATATCCACCGTTTGATTTTGCTTTTACTGATAGGAAAATATTTCCAACCGTGCCTTATTCCGACAAAAACGTTGAATTGTAAACCCGGGGGTTCTCTGGTTTTTGGATTCCTGTTGTGCTGGATAGAAAACCGAAATTGGTAGTATCAACTCCCTGAGTTGTATTTTTCAATTCCTTGAGATTCTTTTCATTATTTGTTGATCATCTTCAAGGATCCCATTATGCTAGAATTAGAATGAAGGCAGTTGGTATTTGCGGAAGCGATGTTCACCGTCTCAAGGTGAAACCCTTGATTCCCCCCCCCCCCTTCCTCCTCTTGATTACTTGAACCCTTTTTCCTGTTTTGTTGGTATGATTTACCCAGAACAATTTGAGTGATTAGCAAAAATTGGTCGAGGAAGAATACTGGGCTGGTTGATTGTACTTGTGGTCAAGTGCTTTGCTGGTGTTGCCTTTTGCCTCTGCCTTGCTCCTCTACCTTGTTGCGTCGCCACTCGTCGGTTGAGTTTAAACAGGGAGGAGGACGTGAGGGAAGAGGATGGACGAATTTGATTTTTCAGATGGAGAGAGGCGTGAGGATGAGGAGAGAAGTGAGGGCATTTTTGTAACAAAATTTCTACTCCCACATTTTTTTTTAAATTTCAATCAAACGGTGGATTAGAATGGTATATTGGATATTAAATCCAATACACTATCCCATCATTTACAATCTTTCTTTTTATCTCTTATCATTACTTATCCCCCATTTTTCTACAGGAAAATCAAACAGGGCCTTAGTTTGAGATGTTACATGTTCACGGACGGCGCCCATCATGTCGGAGAGGATGACTCGTAGTGCGTCCAACGTCACCGGTACTGGCGGTGGCGGAAGAGGCGGAGGAAGAATTTCGAGCCTAAGTGTCCATCCTCATGATGCGCTGGGGGTACCGGAGGCGCTGGCGGTGCTGGAGGTGGAGGATCCACTACTACATTGTTGCTGCTACCACCACCGGCAGCCGTGATTTCATCTCTGTCAAGACCAGAGATGGTCTCAATATTTCTGGCATTTCGTCGGGTATCCAACATGTTAATGAGTCCCACAAGGCATGCCAAATTAATGATGTTACCAAAGGATTGTGAGGAGGAATCCACTCTATACCGGATAACTGAAATAGGTTCGATTGGTGATTAACACTAATGTTACCGCTAATGTGGCTACGACTACTAATCTAGCAACTAGGATAGAGTATGGAAAAAATAAGAGTTTTTCTTCATTGATCGATGATGGTGATGCCTATTACAGAGCCCCGATGGGCATACAAATACCAAAAACCAGTTAGTTACAAGATAACACTAGGACGTGGGCCAACTCCCTGAACATGGCCTAACTTCCCTCTAACCGTCCCCAGGATGATAGACCACACACCACGAATTCCTCCATCCATGATTGATGCCAATACGTCCTAGCCGCGACCACGTCCTAGAGTTGTGCTTCAACTGCTCAAGTAACTGCCAATCACATGATCCACATCTCAACTGACCACGTTCTCCATCGTGCATCCTAGGCCGAGGACTTCGTCCAATACTCATGTCCATCCGTCACAGACCGAGGTCGTATCAGCATGACCCACTCAATAGCTCACATAACCCTAGAACGATCCAGAAGGCACAAGACATATGACCCGTCCTAGGACGAACTTGTCCCAAGACACCAAATCAAAGCCATTACAGTCTAGCCCAAACGTGCCTTAACATCCCTCTGTCAACAGCAACAAAAGACAATTTGTCCTTTAAATATATTTTTTAAAAGTGTATCAAAGGAAAGTTTCAAAGAGAAGGGAGAATAGCAAATGATTAATGAAGTTTGCAGGAGAGATTTGAGAAATAGAGCTTGTACAACTTTAGCTAGATGGTTTTATGATGTTCGATTGTCATTTAATGTGGTAAATCATGATACTTTTCATGAAGCTATTAAGGCGATTGGTCAATTTGGCCTTGGGTTGCAACCACCTTCTTATCATGGATTCATGAAGTGAAAGTTCTTTTACTCAAGAAAGAAGTGGCAATTATTTACAATATGATCGATGCTCATAAGAAAGAATGGGTAAAATATGGATGCTCAATTATGTCTGATAGGTGGCGTGATTTTGTTGCCAATAAAGACATTTTGAATTTCTTAGTGAATTCTCCTAGAGGTTTAGTTTTCATCAAATCAATTGATGGTTCAAATGTTGTTGAGAGTGGAGAGCGGTTGTTTCGCCTACTAGATAACATGGTTGAAGAAATTGGTGAAGAGAATATAGTTCAAATTGTTACTAACAACGCCTCAAATAACATCATGGTTAGTATGTTATTCTTCTTCTTTATTTTGCTATTATTTATGTTTAAAATACTATTTATTTATAATGTTTAGTAGTTCACTATTTACAAATATATCACTCATAAAAAATACCTTATTGGGAACAAGTAGATTGTTATAGATAAATTATCATTTATTTTAGATATCATGTGCGGCTCATTGTATTAGATCTCATATTCGAAGATATTGGGAAGTTTCCTAAAATTGAACAAACACTAAAAAAGATAGTTTGATTGATTGGCTTTATCTACCAGCATATCAAATTAGTGAGTTTGGTGAATTCACAGGACAACGAAATCTTATCTGACCAGCAACTACTATATTTACCACAACATTCCTCACTCTTAAATCCATCCATTTGCAGCAAAATAATTTGAGAAAGAAGTTTTTTTTAATGAATGGTGAAAGAGCAAATGGGCAACTCTTCAAGCTAAAAATAGGGCATCTTCTACAGTTGCAACCGACTCTTTAGTTACGGTGCTTAGA
This sequence comes from Dionaea muscipula, assembly GCA_028571145.1. Taxonomy (NCBI): domain Eukaryota; kingdom Viridiplantae; phylum Streptophyta; class Magnoliopsida; order Caryophyllales; family Droseraceae; genus Dionaea; species Dionaea muscipula. Next base: position 9,869 of record JAOWBR010102242.1, read on the forward strand.
TTGGTTGATGGGGAGAAGAGGCCAACTACGAGGTACATATACAAGGTTATGGATATAGCGAAAGAGACTATTAAGAAGTCATTCAATGGGAGGGAAGAAAGGTTTGTAGGATTATGGAGATTATTGATAGAAGATGATCTTGTCAACTCCATCATCTTTTACGTGCGGCCAGATAGTTTTTGAACCCCGAATTTTTTTTATAGTGATACTAATATTGAGTAGAATGAAGAGATCAATTCGGGGTTATTGAGATGCTTGAAAAAGGTGGTTCCAATGGTGGAAATTCATGATAAAATCATGAAAGACAATTATATGAGAAAAGTGAAGGAGTCTTCGGAGAGAGGTTGACAATAAGATATAGGAGTGATTTTGCACTAGGTAACTTCCTCAACCATATGTCTTTGATTCCAATACATATGAGCGTTTGATATATTAACATTAATTATGTAATCTTGTTAAATGCGCAGCTAAATGGTGGAGTACATATGGAGCATCAACCCCAAACTTACAAAGATTTGCACAGAAGATCTTGAGCCTAACTTGTAGTGCTATGGGTTATAAGAGAAATTAGAGTGTTTTAAACATGTAAGCGTTTGAATTTATTAAAAGAAAAAAGTAATTTAGAAATATGAAGTATTTAATTTGAATTTGTTTTGTATTACATCTTCACAACAAAAAAAAGAAATAGGTCAGTCTAAGAACGTCTCAATAATTTGATGTACGTGAAATATAATACATCATTGAGGCGTCAATACAATTAGAGATATACTATGGATCTAATTCTTTGAGACAAATTGAAGAATCCAAAAATTGTTACTTGGTAGATTTGATGATGATGATGATGACAATAAGAATGATAATATTTGAAGATAATTCTTTGACTTGGAAACTATTGCTAGAGCAAGTAGAACATTGGAACCTCCTTACTGCACAAGGAGTAATGTAATTACGGTATCATGTTCTAAAGGTGCATATATAAGAAGAGCTAAGGGAGCTAATGTTTTGTATGTAGAGGTGGAGACAATTGACGATGACAACATATCCGAGGAGGAATAAGATATTAGGATTGATAGTGTTGATGTTGAATTGAGTGATTGAGTGGTGTTGTTGAATTGAATGTTGATGTTGAATTGAGTGTCGATGATCTTTTTCACTTCTTGATGAGTGATGATTGAAGGGTTTAATTGTTCTAGATTTCACACTTTTTATTTTTGTTATTTACTTAGATTAGATTTGTATTACGTTATATTATTATTATTATTGAACTTCATTAGATAGTTACTTACTTATTTTATTTTAAATTGTTGTTCACATTTATGTTTAGAATTTCTAGTGTGTTTTTTTCGCCTAGCTTTGATCAGGAGAGCGCTTGCGCCTTACGCCAAGGCTCCATGACCTAGGTGCGCCTTGCGCCTTTTAAGACATTGATGTTGACTACCTCATGTTCAACACCACATGCACTCAACATCACTCATCAACTCCAGCGCTGCTTGCTTGAGATACTTGTTATCCCCTTTCTAACCATCTTTCTTATTCTCATTTGTCTCTTAATCATCATGTCTTTCTCATCAAGATTTCAAACAATACAGAACCTTGTTTGTATGATATCACCATTCAGGACTCACAATGGTGTGAGGCTATGTGAGCCGAATTACAAGCATTAGAGGATAATGGTACTTGGACTTTGGTTCTGGACATCAGCCCGTTGATTGCAAATGGATGTATAAAATCAAGTATCACTCCGATGGCTCCGTTTACAAGTATAAGACTCGTTTTGTGGCCAAAGAATATACACATGTTTGAAGGGCTTAACTATATTGACACTTTTTCATCTTCTGCCAATCTCCTAAATGTGATCTCTACCCATCATAAGTTTATTCATGAGCTGGATGTGCAAAATGCGTTTTGCATGGAGACTTGAATGAGGAATTTACATAGAGCCCTCGCTTGGTCTTCGCCGACAGAGGGAGCACATGGTAATGTCGGCCCAATAAGTCTATTTATGGACTTAAGAAGGCTTCAAGGAACTGGTTCTCTAAATTCTTTACTGCCATTCAAATGGTCTGCTTTCAACAGTCTAAAGTCGATTATTCTCTTTTCACCAAAGTCACCGACAATTCTTTCTTTGTAGTTCTTATTTACGTCGATGATATACTTATTACAAGAAATGATCTTCAAACAATTCCACATCCTAACACATTTCTCTCGTTCAAAGAATGGCATTTTCATGTGTCAACGAAAGTATGCACTTGATATGATTGAAGATACATGTTTGTTGGTGTACAAGCAGAAGAAATTCCAATGGAGCAACATTTGAAGCTTACTCCCGATAGTGGTACTCTACTTGATAACCCAACTAGATACAGAAGGCTAGTGAGTCATTGATTTACCTTACTGTCACCACACCAGACATTATGTACTCAGTCTAGATTCTAAGTCAATTTATGCGTCAGTCCAGAAAACCTTACATACAAGCAGCTCTTCGAGTAATGAGATTTATCTAGAGAACTCCTGGTTAAGGCTTACTTTTGCCTACTAGTAATTATCTTACTTTGAAAGCCTATCATGACTCAGATTCCACAAGTTGTCCAACAACTAGAAGATTGGTTATTGGTTATTATGTCTTCTTGGAAACTCTCTCATTTCTTGGAAATCCAAAAAGCAACCAAACATAGCTCGCTCTTTTGTAGAAGCAAAATATTGCGCTATGGTGATGGTGCTTAGAGCTTGCATGACTACAGTACATCCTGCATGATAGTCACAATGAAAGCTCCACCACCATCATTTTGTGATAATAACCCTGCTCTACACATAGCTGTAAATCTAATATTCCATGAGCGAACCAAACACATCGACAATAGACTATGGTAGACTATCATATAGTCAGAGAAAAGCTGCAAACTGTATCAGTTAAGCCTTCCTTTATTCCTTATTGATTTCAGGTGGCAAGTATCTTTACAAAAGTATTGCGGAAGGACAATTTTAATAGCTTAAGCAACAAGTTGAGACTTCCCAACATTCACTCTCCAACTTGAGGAGAGTGTTGGAAATATGGATGTTACCTTCCCAAAGAATACAATAACAAGATTCTTATCACTTACCATGAGACTTTCCAAGGTTCTCATCACTTACCTCATCTCCATAAGCCTTGCAACGTCATCCTAGAGATTTGTTTCATCATCCTAGGGACTATATATTTTCTTTAGTTAGCTTGAACATGTATATATATTCCATGATGTATGCTGAAACAAGTGTACAGAAATTTCCTACGTCATAGTTTAATATCATTAGCAAGGTAATTCCAACAAAATTTCAATCAACTACATTCGACACGAAACCTGAACTTCCTCCACCATCTTCTCCTCCACCTGATCGATCCTCCTTTCAGTTCAAGAAGACAAACAAGAGGAGGCAAAACACAAGGCCATGGCCGCAGGAAAAGAGACTGGCGATAAATAAAACTAGAGCAGCAGGGATATGGAACTCACGAAATCGGAGAAAACAGCGCCAATGGCGAAGCTTCGCAGCATCTGATCGTCGAGCGCTGTGAGTGACATCTTCATTGACAGGGAGGGTTCGGTGTTTCCCTGAGACGAGGCCTATCTTTACGCAATTGAGGAGGGGCGACCTATAGGGTTTGTGTGTGCAACTTTAAGGGTGGCGGCCTCCACCATTGAAGATACTGCAGCGGCGGCGGCGGCGACGACGGCGAGGTTGAATTTTACTTATATTCACAGAAACCAAATGCTCAAACGAAGGAAGAAGAAGCCGAGGCTAGTCGATTTGTCGCGACACGTTGCCGCCGGTTAAGCTCTGAACCGCCACGAGAAACGGCCGTCATGGACGAGATTATTAACGATTACGTACTCTCTTTTTTTACGTATTCTTTTTTTTAATTTTTAGTCTAGTAAAGTGATTTTTAAATAATAATACATTTTCAAAATTTATAAAGGGTCAATATAACATTTAAAAGCTTCAAATAAATTATCGGGTCACATTAAAAATTATAAGATTCGAGAATCCTATCAGACCACATTAAAATTATAAGTTTCGACAATCTTGTCGGACCAATTAGAAATTATATGGCTCGATAAACCCTATTCGATTACATATAAAGGTTTGACATAAACTTTTGGGGGTACATTAAAAATTATAAGACTCGACATAATTTGTTGGGTTATTGTTAGTAATCCAAGAGTACATCAAGAAGGGTGAATTGGTGTTTTAAATAATATGGCAGTTTAAAACAAGTTTGCAGTTTTCACTGCCTTTTAACGTGGAACAGAAAACAGCAATTTCAACAATCGAACAAATAATCAATACACATAAGAGTCATGCTGAAAATGATTCTTTTCATTGATTAGGATGCAATTAAATACAGGCATAAGGTGATAGCAATCACTCTCTATCACCAACTCCAAGTATAGATAATGATTTTCCTATACCCCTAATTAGGCAATTACTCTTCTAGCTAAGTCTTGATGTGGGCAATGACTCTCCCAACACCAACTCGATGAAGGCAATGACTCTCCTTCACCCAATCC
>JAOWBR010102353.1:0-14401 GCA_028571145.1 Dionaea muscipula
CGAGAGTCGGTTAGGTTTCCTTGAGGGTTAACGAATTGTCACAGAACGGAATAGTCTAATTGGATAAATCCTACACGAGAGTGAGGGTTAATTAGATTAGGCTACTTATTGTGACCCAAGAGGGCGCAATAATTTAATTAGGATGATTCGCCTGCTTAGTTGAATTATCAGTCGCTGAAGTAAATAATTAATTGACATCAATCAAAGTAGTCGTGGCAAGGCCTGATCTCGGACGCCTCCTAAATCTGAGTTATCTCCATATTTATTTTGTCGTCAGATTTAATTATTTTTAATCTGAAGTGTCGATTAGTTTAGCTAATTTTAATTGTGAACGGTAACCGGTATTCAATCACAGTCCCTGTGGGATCGATAATCTTTTATTACTTCGATAGGTCGAGCACTTGCGGCTAGAGCCCATCAAGTTTTTGGCATCATTGTCGGGGACTGGCGCATTGATATCAAATTCTGTTTGTAATTTTTATTTGACTAGACATTTATCCTTTATTTTATTTGCATTTTCATTCTTGTTATTTTTAATTTCTTGTGTGTTTCTTTTTCTCTTGTTAATAAGTGATATGGGGGCGCATGAGATAAACAGAGACTCTTCTGAATCCCAAGCTCGTTTTTCTTATCTTAGAGAATTAAGTGCTTCAACTGATCTTACTCTCGAACAAAAAAACATTTCATGTTTTCACCAGGGTTTGGATGAGGCTTTCTATCAAACTTAGGAAAGGTTCAAGGAATATATAAATTGTTGCCCACAAAATGGATTTGAGACCTGGCAGCTCATTGGTTTGTTTTACGAGGGATTGGAGTGGATAACGAAAGATTTTGTCAATTCTAACTGCGTTCGAGAATTTTTAGATCTTAACGTTAACGAGGCTTGGAGCTATTTTGATGATTTAGCAACTTTGTCTCATAGTTATTACCAAGTTGACGCAGTTGAGGAAGAACGACCGATACATATGGAAGTTCCTCCACCCTAGATGGTTGAACAGGAGTTTCAAATTGTTACTTCTTCCTTAGAATTGACTCCACTTCTCGAGGACCTAGTTCATGAATTGTTGATCGGTGGTGAGGATTTATCTCCTTCTCCCTCTGTTGCATTTGCTGCTAAAATGAACAATGATAGTGCCTGGATGTGGGTACGTTATGATTCAATGCCTCGTGCCTTTGTCGAATTTGATAGTAACATTAACTGTGGCGGTGATTTACTTAAGATGTGTGATGAGGTTGTCTTATTTGCTTGTTGTTAAACTTTATGATCTAGCACCTCATGTGAAGGAGTTGTGCGGTGGTCAAGCGTTTGATTGTGAGTATGCTTATGTTTTCCCAATGCTTCCACCCTCGCACACTCATTTTCATGTCTCCTTATTACTATCTGGGTCACTGATCTTTAATTGGAATGATCCGCAGATCATGAATTATAGGAAGTGGCGCAAAGGAACCAAACGATTGAGTTTAACAAGGGTCGAGCTTATGACCATAAATAAGCGCTCCGTGGGAGGCAACCCACGTTTTTATTTTCATTGATTTTATTTTTGTTTCGTGTCGATTTTTATATTTTTAGTTTGTGTCTTCAGTTTGCTTCAAATGTGATCAAACACAATGTAATTTTACTTGATTTTATACAGGAGAGACGAGTTAAAAAGTTTCATGAACGATGGATGAGGCATAAGGTTGAAACAGGTTTACCCCGATGGCACCAAGAAGACAAAAACCTGGACATTCTGGCACATCTCCCAACACCCTCCTCCTCAGTAAGGACACTGAGAATTTTTAAGTATGGAGGGGGGTGTTAGTTTGTATTTTTCCTGTGGCATTCATTATGTTCATTGTGTTTGTTCCGTTTGTTGAGTCTTTGTTTTTATTTTTGTTTTTCTGTCATGTCTGTTAGTTAGTGTTTGTCATTGTTTGTTTTTGTTTTTGTTTCTGTTTTGTTTTTCTTTTGTCTCGACTCTAGCCCACTCTCTGCATTGGTTGTCGAGACTTGTGAGGCAGGATTAGGAGCGAGATTTGTTGTTTGGTGTAGTTCTGTTGAAGAGTGAGCTACGTTGAGCTTCATGGACGAGGGGAGTTTCTTGTTTTCCCCTTTATCATCCCCGTTTCTTTGTGATGATTGTGATTGCTTGGAATGTGGAGGATTGCATGTGTTTACAGAATTTCTTGCGTAAATTTTTGTTCTGTTTTCATGCGTTCTTCCCTGCTTTTCTCAAGTTAGCGTCTCATTTCATGTTGTTGGTTGATACTTTGGAGGCACGCTATTAGTAGAGAATTGATTAACTTCGAGAGATTCACAACTTGATTGGATGAATTTGTTGGCACCTTGCACTTGGATGACATGTTAGTTTCATTTGGACATTTGAGTGACTAGTTTAGCATACGACCTGCCAGTGAGATTTTGGGCCTTGACTGTTGCATTATTTTCAGTCTTACTCTTTCTCATGTGTGATCTCTTCCATGGTTGTATTCTCTAGAATTGCTTTGATTGTTGTCGAGGACACATTGATGTATGCAAATATGAAAATGATTTAGGCAATTCTTTCTTGATTTTGATGAGCTACTTTGCCAGATAGCCTACCCTATGACAATTTTTCCCTTGTTAACCCTTTTTGAGTCAGGCCTGTTCTTTGAATTAGTCCACAAGATGAACTTTTCGTTCCACTTACATGATCCTTCATTTCTACCTAGCTATAAAATAGTAGAGCATTGTTTGATTGTGTTATTTGTGGATTTGCCAAACGCCAAGTTTGGAGGGGTTGGGTTTGGCTAAACTTGCTATTATTGAGCATGTCTTGGTTGCCTGATGAGTTGTAATGTCAGTTTGTTCATACTAGTTGGATATTCCACTATGAACATTGTTTACGGACTTTGAGCAGGAATGTGACTTGCTTGTAGTTGAATTGTTGTGGAAAAAAAATTGTTGAAAAAAGATCTGAGCTTAAAAAAAATTAAGGAAGACAAAAGCAGAGGAAAGAAAGAAAAAAAAAATTGATGTACAAAAAAATTTTGAGTTTGAAAGAAAAATCATTGAGAAAAGAATGTATGAAGAAGAAATTTTTGAAAACAAAATCGGGGAAATTGAAGAGAAATATTCTACGCTTGAGTTGAGATTTGGGGATGAGTTGGAATTGTTTGTTTTAATATGATAGTGTGGAGAATGTGTTTATTGTTTGAGTTGTTGCTTGATGCTCCATATTCTATAGCTAAGCACCACATTTCCATATTGTTTCCCACCTTTAATCCAAAGCCCCGTTTCAACCCTTACAAGACCTTTTGATTCATGTTTTACATGTGGTCTGAGTGATGGAGATTTAGAAGATTTGCAAGTCTATGGTTTGAGTATTTCCATGCGAAGAATTTTGAGTGAAACGTGATGCCTATTCAAACACAAGAGCGTGTGAGTTTTTTGTTTCTGGTGTGAGTCTACTGTTTAGTTACTCATTGTCCATTGGGATTGCATGTCAGCTAGTGTATTTGTGTTTTGCATCTCGTTCATAATGGTTTGTGAATACTTGATGAGCTGATTGTTCTCTGTTGATTAGTTGGATGCATTTCTTAGTTTCGCCACGATATTTTTTTGAGACTTGCTTAAGGACAAGCAAGGTTTAAGTTTGGAGGGATTGATAAGGGTAATTTTTACGTGTTTTTATACCGTAGCTCAACTCTAGTTTATGCATGTTTTGATTATTTTATGTGCGTTTTTAGTATAAACCTGTCATATTTCGTGTGAGCGTGTTCTTTTATTGGTTTTGCGAGATTATGGCCATTTTGGATACATTTTGGAGCTTAAATGATGATCTACGATGTTTGAGTTTGGATCATAGTTGAATTGGATGCTCACAGCTTGAAGCAAAGCTGATTGATGAAGAAAGGAGCCAAACACGGCTGTGCTTTCATAAGCATGCCCGTGTTTGCTCCAGCGCTGTGTTTTAATTGTTGCAGCCAAAACACGGCTGAATGGTTATTGGGTGTGCTTCCTAGCACGAACCTGCTTCTATCAGCGTGGTCAGATCCGATTGTTTTATAAAAAGGGTTGTGGGAGAAATAAAAAGGGGGCCGTCATTTTTCATTCATCATCAACCATCTTTGAACGGCGGCGGCAGATCTGAAACGCCAAAGGAGAAGACGAAGATCAAAGAGGAGATCTGAAGATCGGAACGCGGCGATCATCGTCATCATCTCGGATTCGTATTGTAACCTGATCCCTTCATTATTTTTCTATCAAAAATGGATCTTGGTTTGTATTTGATTTGTAATCCACTCCACTGATGATCGAGTAGTCGTTTTCGTTCCGCGATCGGGATTAGCCCGACTACATTGATTTGATGTTTAATTGATCTGGATTTGTTTTTGGTTCAAGATAATTTGACTTTGATTTATTCCTTTGATCTCAATGCTTGCTTTTCATGATTTCTTAGTCCCTGCAAGATCTTAAACATTCCTATGATGAACTAAGAGGTGAAATAGGGTGTTAGAACTAATATTTGATATCCAACGATGATCCAAGAAGCGAACATGATATTAAAATATAACCCTAGTGCTTGCAGGAATTAATTGAGAACTAGATTTGCATGATTTAACCTGGGAATTTAACTCACGAGAGCCGGTTAGGTTTTCTTGAGGGTTAACGAATTGTCACAGAACGGAATAATCTAATTAGATAGATCCTGCACGAGAGTGAGGGTTGGTAAGATTAAGCTACTTATTGTGACCCGAGAGGGCGCAATAATTTAATTAGGATGATTCGCCTGCTTAGTTGAATTATCGGTGGCTAAAGTAAATAATTAATTGACATCAATCAAAATAGTCGTGGCAAGGCCTGATCCCGGACGCCTCCTAAATTTGAGTTTTCTCCATATTTATTTTGTCGTCAGATTTAATTATTTTTAATCTGAAGTTTCGATTAGTTTAGCTAATTTTAATAGTGAACGGTAACCGGTATTCAATCACAGTCCCTGTGGGATCGATAATCTTTTATTACTTCGATAGGACGTGCACTTACAGCTAGAGCCCATCATGTGTTTCTTATTGTAAGGCCCTGGGCATTCTCGCGATCGATGCTTCAAGTTACATGGGCGACCTGCTGCTTCTCGGTCTGCCAATATGACTTCTTCTAGGGTAGACCCTCCTCACACTCCGAGAGATGACTGTCCTCCTAGCTCTACTCCGGCTCAGACTTCGCCTTTCTCAGCTCTCCATGTACACTCTGCTCATTCATCTGCTTATATCTCTACATTTCTTCGCGAGTGGATTATCAATACTGGGGCTTCTGACCATACATATGACTGCCACGCCAAGTATACTGCATGATTTTTCACCCACCTCCGCCTATCCGGATGTTCGGATTGTTGATGGTACATATATCTCAGTCAAAGGGATCGGGACAATCCCTCTGACCTCAACCCTCACCTTGTCTTCTGTTCTTTACATTCCTGCTCTTTCTGCCAATCTCTTATCCGTCAGTGCCTTGACTAGCACTCACCGTTGTCATGCTATATCTACCACTACCTTGGACCTTCACTGTCGACTTGGTCATCCTGTGCTATTCAGTTTGAAGCGTCTCTGTCCTGAAATCCAATTTGTAACCGACCTTTTTTGTGAGTCGTGTCAGTTTGCTAAACACCATAGAGTATCATATAAGCCTCGTGTCCATCAACGAGCATATGCTCCTTTTGCGTTGGTACATTCTGATATTTGGGATCCTGTCCAGTAGAGTCTAAGGCAGGTTTTCATTCCTTTGTGTCCTTTGCAGATGATTACTCAAGAATGACATGGTGGTTGTTAATGAAAAATCGTTCGGAGTTATTTTTTTCATCTTTTCTGCCTTTTATGCTAAAATCCAGACACAATTTTCCGTGTCTATCCGCACATTCCGGAGTGATAATGCCCGAGAATATTTTTCATCTTCCTTTGCTACATTTATGACTACTCATGGTATTTTACATGAATCCTCTTGTCCTGATACCCCGCCACAGAATGGCGTTGCTAAAAAAAAAACCGCAATCTCTTAGAAGTTACCCGAGCATCAATGTTTCGCATGAGTGTGCCCAAAATATTTTGAAATGAGGCGGTCTTAAGCGCCGCTTACCTGATCAACCGTATGTCATCTTCTGTTCTACAAGGGGGCATTCCCCTTCGTGCTATTTTCCCCGACACCTCCCTTCATCCCCGACACCCCCTTCCCTTGCGTATTTTTGGATGTACTTGCTATGTTCGGGATATCCGTCCTCACCTCACCAAACTTGACCTTAAATCCTTAAAATGTATCTTCCTGGGCTACTCCTGCACTCAGAAGGGCTATCGATGTTATTCTCTGGATTTGCGTCGTTTCTGTATTTCTGCGGACGTTACCTTTGATGAGTCTACCTCATTCTTTCTCCCGTCTGTGTCATCATCCTCTCTACCTCCTCCTTCTCAGTTGATGTGTGTCGGTGAGGACCCTCCTGTCTATCAGCTTCGTCCTCCCCCGTTGGTCGTGGCACCCCTTCCTCTCCGTCAGCGGTGCCACCCCCGCCACCTTGCTCTCCTCCACTCCATGTTCGTCATGTGTACACTCGTGGTTCCCGTTGTTTCATATCCTTTGGCTCTGGCTTACCCCCGGTTGGGTTGGATTCGCCTCCCGTAGCTGCTCCTAAGCCAGCCCTTGCTAACCTCCCGTCCTCGTCCTTAGATCCCTCCTCGCCAGTTCCTTCATCGGATCTAGATGTCCTTATTGCCCTGCGGAAGGGTAAGAGAAGTTGTGCTCCATAACCCCTTTCTGCTCATATATCGTATGTTGGATGTCTTCTTCCTTGCAGGCCTTTATCTCTGCTTTGGATTCTGTTATCCTCAGACATGGTCTGAGGCACTTTCTTTCCCGGGATGGCAGTGGGCCATGGCTGAGGAGTTGGAGGCTCTTGAAGCTAATCACACTTGGGACCTTGTTCCTCTGCCTCCTGAGAAGAAGGCCATTAGGTGTAAGTGGGTCTTTGCGGTGAAGGTAAATTCGGATGGCTCTGTGGCCCATCTCAAGGCCCGCTTGATGGCCAAGGTTTATACTCAGGTCTATGGTATTAATTACACTGATACCTTCTCCCCTGTGGCTAAAATGCCCTCTATTCGCCTCTTGATCTCTTTAACTGCTTCTTGTCATTGGCCTTTACATCAGTTGGATGTGAAAAATGCTTTGCTTAATGGCGACCTGACTCAGGAGATGTATCTGGAGCAACTTCCTGGTTTTGTTGCTCAGGGGGAGTGTGGGTATGTATGCCGTCTGAAGAAATCCTTATATGGGCTTTGATAGTCTCCACGAGCGTGGTTTAGGCGATTCAGCTCTGTGGTTCTGGAGTTTGGTCTACGACGGTCAACCAAAGACCATTCAATTTTCTATCGGCATACTAGTGAGGGTGCATTTTACTTGTGGTGTGTGTTAATGATATTGTTATCACAGGCAATGATAGCAGAGGGATTACTCTCTTGAAGACATTTCTTCAGAGTCATTTCTAAACTCAAGACCTTGGATCTTTGAGGTATTTCTTAAGGATTGAGGTGTCCCGTTGTAAGCGTGAGATTTTTCTATCCCAACGCAAGTATGCCCTAGACTTACTATGAGATACTGACATGCTTGGTGCTAAGCCAAATGATACCTCAATGCTTCCCGGGCGCCGTGGTTAATGATCCAGATAGATACAGACGGTTGGTTGGCAAACTCAACTATCTTGCCATCGCTCGTCGTGATATTGCCTTCTCTGTCAGTGTGATCAGTCAATTTATGTCTCATCCACGAGCCCCTCACTGGAAGCAGCTCTGCATATTCTTCGGTATATTAACGGGCACCCTAGTTGAGGGTTGCTCTATAGTGATCATGACCATAGGCATATTGAAGATTTTTCTGATGTGAATTGGGCAGGCTCACCCTCTGATCGAAAGCCCACTGGTGGCTATTGTGTTTTTATTGGTGGCAACCTAGTTTCATAGAAGAACAAGAAGCAATTTGTTATCGCTAGATCCAATGCTTAATCCGAGTATCGAGCTTTAGCCCACTTGACTAATGATGCCACCTATCTCTTTCAGTTACTTGATGAGTTAAAGTATCTTGCACCAAAGCCTGCTCAGTTGTGGTGTGATAACCTATCTACTATTCATATTGCTTCCAATCCGGTTTTTCATGAGAGAACAAAGCATATTGAGGTTGATTGTCATTTTGTGAGGGAAAAATTACTGAATGGTGATATTTCATTGAACCATGTGAAAACAAGCAAGCAGCTTGGTAATATTCTGACTAAGCCTCTTTCTGGAAGTCAGGTTGAGTATATTTATAATAAGTTGGGCATGATTAATATCTATACTCCGGTTTGAGGGGAAGTGTTGTGAGCATTGGGCCTTGTAATGCTTTTTCATGTTGTATCATGTTGGGCTAGGTTGTTGGGCTAGCTTAGTTTGTCTTGTTTGTCTTATACCCATCATATAAATAAAGTGCCTAACTTCACTTTGAGGCTAAGGAGGTTATTCATTTAATTTACAATAACATTTTCATGGCATATTAGCTACTATTACATTTCTCCCAGACCAAGTCTGCCACCAAATGACCATATCATCAGCAACCACAAAAACTTTCCTCCTTTCAGTGCATTTACACAAAAAATTTAGGGTTTTGAGATTGACAGTGTGAGTTATCCATATTCTTGAATATGGTCTCTTCAACTTCAACCTTCAAAGTGGGAACACATGAAGGTCGGTCCTCCTCACTTGCAACCATGCAAGGATAAACATTAGGCAGAAAGACTAAACGCTAAGGAGTGCAGAAAACATAAGAAGCAACAACAATAATCACCAAGCAGTGGAAACATAAAAACGAATGAAAAAAGAAAACCCTTCTTTCATTAGTGAACATGCTATGTCTGAAGGCAAGCGACAATTGACAGAGTCATGTGAATTTGACAGCTTACCTAAAGGGAAAGAACATCATATTTTGTAATCAAAAATTTAAAAAAAAAAAAAAAAAAAAAAAAGGTGCAACGTTACAATTTGAACTGAAGTAACTTGGTGTAAGCCCCAACAATGTCCAAAACAAGCGAGTGTCAAACATGGAGAATTATGCTAGGGACTACTTATACTTACCCATATATTTTAAGACTAGAAACTGATTTTGATTACGCATGCTTGCAAGTGGAGTGCAGTTGTTGGCAAATGGTTCCTACTATACTAATACATTCAACGAAGGAGATAATGCTCCAAACATCATAATAAACAAATAAAACTAAAAAAAATCTGATTTCAATCACAAAATCACAGATAAAGTTGCATTTACCGCCAAGGATTCGTGGAGATGAGAATACAAGGTTCATAATAGTCACAAGTGCAGAAATGTCACAGACCTTCTCAAGGGCTTTAACTTCGGCAACTGTCTTGGTGTCGAGGGCATTAAGACTCTCTTGGATTGCTTTTGCAACTTCTTGTGGGATTTTAGGTCGTGGCTTGAAGAATGAGAAAGACATCGTACCATATGCTTTCTTCGAAAATCAACTTCAAGAATCCACACTAATCTTACTTCTAAAGTTGTAATCTAATGATTTGAGCCTATTTGGCATTCAGCATTTCTTCACAACTCCCCTGGTCCTGCAAGTTTTCAAGTTCCATCTAGTTTATCCAGGATTTTCTGCTATTAGGCATTATTATTTGTCAAATCTGCATGTCAGAATGAACTTTTACCTCAGGAAAGTCATTATAGATTGCAATATATACCAAACTAACACAAGATAAGTTGAACCAGTTGGATATCCCACAACAATGTAACTTTAGTACTTTGACGGCTGATGATTGCACATATTTAGTTCATAAATGGAAAGATAATCTTTTCTTTTTCCAATTTATCAAATTAAACACAGAATACTGCAAAAGATAGCAACATAAAAAAACATAAACTTTAGTCTTAAGTCCAAAGATGTGGATCTATCAACTACGGAGATGTATCTTCCACCGGTTAAGTAGCTAGTGGATATTCAAGCAGTGGTTAACTTTCCTTATGTTCAACATCACTACAATGGAAAACAAAAGGGGCAGCTGCTATAGCCTACTAACATCACTGTCAAAAACCAAACTCCAAAACAAAGCACTACCATCAAGTTAGCGGCATATAAATAATCAACTTAAATTAATAGAAGAAAATCATCAGCATGTCTCATTTATATCCTGTGACTGATTATATATAAGCATAAATGTTACTCGAATTGACAAGACAAAAGCTACCTATGTAATTAGGGAAAATCAACAAAAATAACCAGTATGGGCCACTTGCACTTGACTTTCGAATGAAAGGATTTTTCAAGGAAAAAGAATGGCCATCTTTAGCACTTAAATATCTTATATCTAGTGGTATTAATCATGATGATCAGTCCCAAACAGATTTTCCTAACAAAATAGACAAAAAAAACTTTGTCTCGGGTTCTCAGGCAAACAATTTGACATTTTAAATTAGCCTAAAGACTAATATGGATCAGGCTCCAAGTTTGCAAGAATAGATCAAGTGTGAAGAGCAAGAAATGAGCTGATTACTTCATTCAGGGTCTCATTTGGTTTAGGTTGAATTAAATTCAAAGTGATGAAGCAAATTTGCAGGAAGTGTAAAATTGCCTCAATTGTATATAGCGAATGTGTATTACATACTCTCTCATCTATATCACTTATTAAGCAACTTTAACTACATTGGAGGACCAGCAGTGATCGGAAGCTTAGAGAAGTTGGCACAGCGCCAATAAAGAATCTGGACAAGCACAGAGGGAAAGAAAACAGATAGGCAATCCTCCATGCTAGTTCAAATGTTTATCCAAGGATGAAAGGGAACAGCTTGAATCCCTGAAAACCGAACATATGCAATTAAGATGCTCACTTATCTCCCAACCCCCAAAATGAAGCTATGCTTCAGGTTCCCAGTCCAAGGCTCTGCAGAACTCAGCAAGGAAACCCTTGTCTCCAAAGTTGCAAACTTGTGGACAGAACATTCATGTCTATTGCCATGTATTATTGCAGCATTATATAACGCAAAGGAAGGCAAATAAAAATTTACAGTGTGAATTACGAAATTTGCATTACAGCAAGTTAGCAACAGTATTGGTACCAAATGCTCATACTTTTCATTGCTCTCTTCGACAATTCATAGTACCCTCCCCAGTTCAAAAAAATCAACAAGGGCTTATTGGCAAGCGATGAACGAAGATCATCTTTCGGTTATATCTCAGACGAATTCCCAAAAAAACAACAATTATTCATCATAATTCATCGAGTGACATTAAGAGAAACAACCCGCAAATCACCGTAAGCAATCCAATCGAAGAATAATATGGCAAGAACACAGAAGCGGATCAAATTCGTAAAGCAAAGGGATCATCTGATCACGCACTGGATACGAATCAAAGCGACAAATCGCAGTGAACTGAATCACCATTGCATTACCTCTGGTGTCAATTTTCGCCTTCCTGCTTTGCCTTCTTCGCTACATGCGGTTGGTCTGTTCTTCTCTTTTTCGTGTCATGAAACACAGTTCTTCAGTGAGCTGGGAATCAGATTTCATGGAAGACGTGCAGAGGCGGCCGGTGATGGAGGGGAGAGAGAGCGGACGAGTTGGGGTTCGGGCGCCTTCGCCGTCACTGGTGGGCTTCCGGTGGAAACAGAAGAAAATAAATCGAGAATTTCTACATACATCCCATTTAACTCACGCCACCATCATGCTCTATACCCTTCGGTTGAACGATTAGACCATATCGGTTCAACGGTTCGGACATATCCGTTGAATAATTTGAGTTGACTGAATTGTTCAATCGAGGAACACCAAACATATATGATGGTGGCATGAGATATTGCGTATTATATGTTGGAAATATTGGTTTTTCGGATTAAATTTTAGCTAACTTTAATGCTGAAATAAAGTGGAATTCGAATGGCGAAAACCAATTTTTCGAGTTGTAACTCATTTTTAGCCATGAGGAGAATAGCCTGTGGAAAGTATACGAAAAAACCATTTCCGAGTGAATGGAAATTGATAATTATAGTGGGCTCCTCACAATGGTAAGAACTGTAAAGAAAATAATGTGTAAGGAAAATTTAGTTTTCCATATTGGTCACGTGGATAAAAGTGAGCTAGCAAATATAGCTCAACTTGGGATCAGGTCCGGACTCACTCGGAGCCTTTTCATTTTCCTTCATTAATTAGTGGATTAATGTGTTAATTAACACATTAATTGGTTGGTTAAATTAAGACATTATCTAGTGTCTTGATTAACATTGATAATGGTGTAAGATTAATTAGTGTTGATTAATGTCTTGATTACATTAATGTCTTGATTAATGTCTTGATTACATTATATGATGTAATCATATGATTACATTATATGATGTAATCATATAGTGTCTTGATTAACATTATAAGATTAATTAGTGTTGATTAATGTCTTGATTACATTATATGATTAATTAGTGTTGATTAACACTAATTTAATACATGGGAGTTACAAAGAGTAATTAGTGTGAGTTTAGTAACCACATTCCCCCCACGTGGATATAGATGAGATTCAAGAAATTTTCGAGTGGCTAAATTCCATGAGAATATAGAGAGGTGGACAGAACTTAAAAAGGACAACTTGTAGTTGTTGCATGACTTCATAATAGTGAGGGATACACACACATGGAGAATACAAGAGTTGATCATATACGCAGTAGGAGGAGGAAACACATGAAGACAACCCGACCCGGCCGATCCAGAAGTTTTATCCACGCAACCGCAGAAGGAGACAAAGAGACACGTAGCAGATCGCAGAGCCAGGCCAGAAGAATCGATTATTTCCTCCTACTGTTGCTGCTATCCTTTGTCTTGCCGCCATCAGCATTTCAAGGAAGAGAAAGATCACCACTCGGTCACGTTTTCATGTCTTGCAGTACTTGTGCAACTCCAAGACAGAGAGCTATCGTACCCTGGGAGAATTTGCACTATTTAACAACCCGTGAACGAACCAAAGATGGTGGGCGGCGTAAAGGTTCTTAAGAGCACAGCGTATCTCGCTGGCTTTAGCTATGGTTTTCTGTTTGTTACTTGTGCAGGTTCATATGAGGCATTTCTAATCTCCGTTCGATCAGTTTTTTATTCTGCTTTCATAGAAGAACGGATTCTTCTACTCTGCTCCTGAGTTAGCAAGGACTGAATTTGTTCTGTTCTGTCATCAGACAAGAAGCGATTCTTCACACCTCTAATTATTTTTTAGGACTGTTTATGTATTTAGCTTGATCAAGTAATTTACTCTATTATGCTTACATGAGATTGTCTATATATTCTACTCTATGATGATTTAGCATTCCTATTCCACCCCATTACTTACAACAAATGATTCATACTCAGGCCAGATGTAGGGTTTCAAGGAAGATCTTCCTGCTTTCTATTGCATATGGACTGTATTCTATACTGTGGCCAGGAGGAAGCATTGGGATGGACTGATTGAGTATGAACAGAGTCACCGCATGCGGTGGCTTATTATGGAGGACTTCAGTAGTTTATTAATTATTAACTATAAATATGATGATCAGTGGACTAATCTCATCTGTCTTTTCTTATTCATCTAATCTCTTTTCTTTTCATTCTTTTTTGAATAAAAGTTTAATTGTGATGCTTCTAATTATTTCTTGATTAAATAAACAAAAAGACTAATTAAAAGATTATTACATATATTAGATAGACATATATTATATAAATATACAGATCCAGTACATAAAGAATTACTAGAAAAACTTAAGATACATGTACTGATATGTACAAGACTAATACATCCATGGATAATTAAATACATACATGTATAACTAGACACGCATATTAATTAGCTAGGTAGATACATGCATGCATGCACAAATAATTCATAGCTAATTAAATACATGCATGTATCATTAACAATATATATAGTATGTGATCTTTTGCTAATTAATCAGTTAATTAATATAGAGTATAACTCCTGCTGTTTACATTAATAAAGAGTTTCAGGTAATTAATACGGCTGTTTAACTCACATTAATGAAGAGTTTCTTTTACTGATAAAAAAAAAATCAAATAATTAATATATAAGAGCAATTAGGAGAAACACTTTTGTCATCAACTACACAAATAATTCAGCCAATGAGAACCAGCATGTCAATCCGATGCATTGCCCTCGTGAATATCATCATCCTCCTCGCCCAGTTATCCCTTCATCAGTGTAATTTCATCGATCTCATCTTTTCTTGATGATCACTAGCTAATTAATTTTGATTGATTTTTGACAGTACTTTTATCTCCTGTCCTGTACAGGATAGAATTCGAAATATTGTATATATCTATTATACAAGGAAGCTCAAGGTTTGAATTCTTTCCCAAAAAATATCTTGGGATATTTTAGGCCATTGG